>JAVTVY010034436.1:0-150354 GCA_036873755.1 Hanleya hanleyi
AAAGAGCAAAAACTAGAGAGGAGAGAACCATACAAAATTTTCTTCAACCAAGACTCATAAGACAATGTATCCTTAGGAACCGTTTCCAGTTATCGTTCGCGATTGACTCGTTTATTTAAAAATAAATCTCGTATTCGCGTCTTATAGTACTTCATCAGGAGCAAGGCCTATTGTGGGATATGTTTTAGTATACGAGCTTCTAATAGAGAGAAAGATTTGTCAAGTTAAGGTTACAAAAAATGAATGCCATCGCATAGCTGTTAAAGCGATCACGAAATGGATATTACAAGGTCTGTTTTAGTCTGGTGAATCGAACAATGAAAAATAAAACAAAATATAGTTTGTAACTTGAATTCTAATATGCAGATGGGGTCCAAAATGTCATGGGTCAACTCCAAGAAAACTAGATAGATTTCTCTCTACGTATCACCAGTTTTAATAACCCAATCCAGTTGATTCAGGGGAGGTTCATATCCAATGTTTAGGTCGATTATGACTAATATGGTCCCATATGAGAACTAAAGCTGCCCAATCATAGTTCCTATGGTGACTGATCAAATGTCCGCCAGTTTGCACACCATCTCTAGTCATAAGATTGGTTGGACATATATAGGTAGTAGTAATGGGTGGCAGCAATATCTGTCACTTTGGTACTTCAGCACTGCCATAATGTAAAAAATACAAGCTACTGTCCAGCAGGAGAAGAGCAATCAACAGTTTTTAATCATGTCAACCGAAACACCATCAAGATTCTCTAGTACATGGCGATTCATTTACGGCGTTTGTTTATATTCACATGCATCTTTAGGTCGTTTTGTAGAGCATAATTTATTTGCACAATTGTACCGCTCTGCAAGCTACGATCGTATTCTTTCACCAGTTTATTATCAAATTTGAAAATTTCGAAAAGGGGATACTATGTAGTGGAGAAAGCGCGAGTTATTGTAGACTATAGAAATAGAATCGTCCAGGCGCGAAGAATTCTTCAAGAATCTATAGTTGCGAATGTTTTCTCCTACTTAATTAAACATTATCCTCTTTCATTGTGGATGATTTAAACTATTGTTCGCGAATCTATTAAAAATGGATTGTCTATTAATTTACAATGAAGTGGATATTAATTTACAATGAAGGTGTAGTGTCCCTTTTTTCAAAACTAACATTTCGCTATACTAATAGGATAATCTAACTTGTTTTCAATTTGTTGAGCGGCTTTTGTATTTATAAAATAAACGAAAATTTAACAGTTGTGCATGGTCGCTAAATCGCCTGGTTGTTTTCGTTTCAGGTTACCTGGCTAATAATCGCGTTACTGTTCTTACCGTCATGTCTGACCTAACCTAACCGACCGCGGATTTTCCGCAGATAAACCCGAATCAAGGATTTACTGTGTTTACGCAACTCCGTTCGTTTTTGAAGTCGATTTACCAGCAGTGTTTTGTTCCGCTTGGATTTGTGGTGTGCTTTGCAGATTTAAAACAGCATATGCACAATATTTCTCCGACTCCTCATGTAAGACCCCTCCCCCTAACACAAAATTCAACAAACACTTTTTGTGGTGGTGTCGTACGGTACATGACGTGGTGTCGTACGGTACATGACGACGAACGCTTTATTGACAATCACTTTGGGGACTCTAACCCCACACATTCTACACGGGGACTCTAACCCCACACATATTCCAAAAAACTCTAACCCCATACATATTCCGGGGGACTCTAACCCCACACACATCTCGGGGGACTCTAACCCCACACACATCTCGGGGGACTCTACCCCCACACACATCTCGGGGGACTCTAACCCCACACACATCTCGGGGGACTCTAACCCCACACACATCTCGGGGGACTCTAACCCCACACACATCTCGGGGGACTCTAACCCCACACACATCTCGGGGGACTCTAACCCCACACACATCTCGGGGAACTCTAACCCCACACACATCTCGGGGGACTCTAACCCCACACACATCTCGGGGGACTCTAACCCCACACACATCTCGGGGGACTCTAACCCGACACACATCTCAGGGGACTCTAACTCCACACACACATCTTGGGGGACTCTAACCCCACACACATCTTGGGGGACTCTAACCCCACACACATCTCGGGGGACTCTAACCCCACACACATCTATATTTCAGCATATATTTCCAGGGTACTTAAATTAAGCGTTCGTTGTAGCATCGACGTGTACCGTAGACGAGAATGGTTAAACAGAGACTCTCTCTCTCTTATAAAACACATACGGCGCTCGACTGAACACAGTTCACACTCGGAGCTATACTCACGTCTTACACCCCATGGAGAAAGAAGTTTCCTTTTAATTCATTCCATTCAACCAAAGGAAACTATATTTCTCCGACTCCTCATGTAAGACCCCTCCCCCTAACACAAAATTCAACAAACACTTTTTGTGGTGGTGTCGTACGGTACATGACGAGCTTCAAAGAAAGCGATACAGGCCAAGAGACATTGACACTTTCACGTACCCATCTTTGGCACACTCACTCTTCCAAAGTCCGTGATGTTTGAACATTCTATCTTGTACATCATTAATTGCTGCCACAGAGGGACCAACAGCACGCAGGCTGTGCAACCAATATATCTTAATATTGGGTATATGCAGTTTCAGTGCTTCAAAATACTTCTCGTAACCGACTGTAAGCCATTAGCTTATCTGTTTCCTGAAGTTAACACGAAGCACATTTACTCACGTTTCTAAAAATGAATACATCTCACTCTTCCAAAGTCCATGATATTTGAACATTCTATCTTGTACATCATTAATTGCTGACGCAGAGGGACCAACAGCACGCAGGCTGTGCAACCCATATATCTTAATATTGGGTACATGCGGTTTCAATGCTTCAAAAAAATACTTCTTGTAACCGACTGTAAGACATTGGCTTATGTTTCCTGAAGTTTATAACACGTAGCACATTTACTCACGTTTCTAAAATGAATACATCCAAATCCGCTATACACACCATTATTTCAAACAGCCTATTTACAGGACATAATTTGTTACCAGTCTTGGCAATAACTAGCCAAACTCCATCTCTATACACATCAGTCTCTTGATTTTTCAATAAAAAATCGACATATAAGCTGAATAGAGTATAATATCACATCTTCGAATGTACAACAGTTCTGCTGATCTACAAAATCCAGCATAGGCAAGCAAGCACATTGTAAATACTTTAACTTGTTACCTTTCCATTCGTGCTTCAAACATTTTCGTGAGAATTACACATTCACAGGCTCTTTTTTCACAACAGATTTACAATATTTACGTTTTGCTGCTTCTCAGACATTTTAACCATTGTATTTTCGGTAGGATTCGCCACCGCTGTCATTACATGCATAAATCTGATGCTAAAGAAAGCATTTTCGGCTGTTAGCAATAAGATAAACAGCACATATTCAATATCGTGTATAAACCGATTGACGGCTGACGTTGTGCCATGCATCGGCCCTCATACTTTGAAAGCCATACTTTACAAATGGCGAAAATCATCCAGTGAAAATATCTCTTTGCCCGGATATGACAAAGGCTTAATGATCGAAGATTTTAACAAAACTCAAAAAAAAAAATATTCTGACATTTCAGATATCTCAGTCTAATTTAATATCTCTCAGTGTTATAAACGGGACACAGATCCGATCCCGTTCGCCCTATTATCAGGCACGCACAGCATATAACCATCAAAAAGCACAAGGTCTGAGCGCTTAATATACAGTAAATTAACTGAATCCAAATTGAATCAGCATTAGCAAATAAACACATATCAAAAAATTCTCTGATCCACTTATGTTCGGTTACCGCATTGCTTTAATAATGCGCCGTTTACTAAGCTTATTCTTCTTGGTGTAGTCAACAAGATCTTAGTAGCCTCAATTATGTTCTAATTCGTTGCACTCAAATGAACAAATCATTTATCATTTCCACAAACACTCTCATCTTTCCCAACTATTTATTCATAACTAGAGTAGCCAGTGCCTTGAAGTCCGATCTCGCATACCGAGACACAATGGATGTTGGGAAATACGATTGGAATCCGAAAATTGAAAACCCTATGGAGTAACTTTCATCGATACCGGACGCCGCCCAGGCGAAAACAGAGATAATATAGCGTGCAAAAGCTCTGAAAACCTATGTCGGTAGCAGTGCGTCAAGCATCTCCAGCCAAGGTGACGAACTCCACCCCTCCGTGCATACAATCTACATGCATAATGCAATTTGTTTTATATATAAATCATCTGTGACAACCACTGTGACAATGCAACCCATGCCAGCGTCCTCCAATGCGCTATACCATTGTGACGGGACAGAGACAGCCCATGCTTCAAATACATACATCAACATATTGTTAAGTGGTAAATGGGCCTACACTTTATGGACCCAGCATACGGTTGACATGCTCAAACATCATGGATGCCCCAGTCACCACTCAGATTCTTCATCAGCTTAATAATCGGCTTCTTCATTTTCTAAGCGTGGTATCATTGAACTTCCAAATGAACGTTCTGCTGTAAGCATAATTCAAAAATATACATAGAAAGGCATTTTTAGACAACTTACATACTTCCTTTACATATTAAGCTTTCCATATTCTGGTCAAGTGTAAACCATTTTAACTCTTAAAATATTTATAAAGCTAAGAAAAACAATTATATGAACTGCCCTCAATTTTCTCTGTGTCGAGCTCCATACATTTCAATATCAGATTACCGACCAATCATCACCACCTCCTGTGGCTGTCAATATCTTGGCCATTCTTCAATGTTTCCTGAATTTCACAGTAGCGCTGATTGGACTCAATTCCATTTTAGTTATGATGTACAGTTCTCTTAGAACAGCATTACTCCATAGGAATTAGTCTCATATAAAAATCTCCAGTATTCATTGACCAACAATTAGTGTGCTTTCGGTTCACACTTATGTAAGAATCACAAGGCAATGCATACAATAGCCAAGTCCGGTCACAACAATTTGTCCAGACCTGTGCCTTTTCAACGACACAAAGACAAAGGACAATAGTTCCTTCAAATGATCACATCTCGACAGGGACAATAGTAATCAATGGAGACAATGGACAAAATTTCTAATCAAATGATACATTTCAAACACAATGTAGGTTTACTCACCCTAGAACGTACGAAGCTAAGTGTACATGTATCTACTGCATCTAATACTTACAGTAGCATGAGGTGAATTCTGTTGGGATTGGCCTTAAACATCCTATCGGATACACAATCTTAGCAGTTTCTGAAAATGTAAAATGCATTGACCATATCCACACCACTTGAAGTGGAACTGAAATGTTTGACTCCTGACGATCAAATATATTACACAATGCAGTGATCATGTAACAAGAACAAAATTTTCATCCGCTCATTTGTCAAACCTCCCTTCATCATACGCCCATCTCGCCTTCCAAAACAAGGTCTGGGAAACATCGGCTACCTTCATTAGATATTGTAGCAATGCATTCACTTCCCGCGTAAATGCTTCGTAGAATCTGTAACGAGAGTAAAACAGATATTATTATAGAGAAAAAGTATCATATCCTTAGCTGGCATATTGAAAAAGGGGGTCTATCTCACCATACCAGGTTGCATCGTGAAACGAGCTGCTTGCTCAAGCTTGTATAGCTCTGTCATCCGCTGGTTTTCATCGGATCTTTGGCAAGCTTAGTGACCACATAATATTCCGAGATTCTCACCAATCTGAGATGAATCGGGAATTAATCATCTGTTACGATAACGTAGCCTCTGTTTCTCTCTGTCTATTAGTCAGTTGCATAATCAACTTCACCGTACTGTAGGTCCTACTGCTCATGTTGACATGGCTCAAACCACCTATAATTTCACCGTAAAGTTATGCTGTAATTGTTGCCGTCTCTTTTCTATGGGAACTCATAGCCATAGGAACTAATTTTCGAATATCCCCTCTTTCCGTATTGGAGGGTCCACTTTATTTGACCCAGCCCATCCAGTATTTGCAATTTATTTCCTGTATGTTTCCAGAAAAATTTCTGCCTTGATTTTCTGCACGTCTTTAGTCGTCTGTGCGAACTCAGCACTTAACTGTCTGATGTTTTCCTCCACGGATAACTCTATCTCTTCTTTGACGAAGCGACTGCTCTTAAAATTTCATCCAGTTTAGAGCTGATGTTAGTTTGTTCTTCTATATCAGGCTTGGCAGTATGGCACTTCACAGCTATTGCAGTCAACTCCGAATAATATTTGTGCCAAGCGGTTATAAAAAAAGCTGAGTTAAATTAAGCGTTCGTTGTAGCATCGACGTGTACCGTAGACGAGAATGGTTAAACATTGATTGAAATTGTAGTTTAAGGGCCGCTTCCCATTCGGATTTCGCGGCCCATCAACTCAATGTTTTATTCGATTCTCGCGGTACATTACGTTGTTTATTGAATATCTTTTCCAGCGCTAAATATATAAATAAATAAATAATAAATAGATAAATAATAAATAACAATGAGAGATTAGTAGGAGATATAAATAGAAGTAAATAGGAATCGCTATATGTACAAGTTCGTAAGTCTCTTTCTGTTTTTTTGTTTTTTTTTTTTTTTTTTTTTTTTGGTTAAGTTATACTGGTAATTGTGAGTTCACTGTAATCGCGTGTATGATTCCTTTGTCTTGGTACCCCATAGTACGCACAAAGCCGTCCAGAAAAAAACTGGGAGAACCAGGGCGTCTTCAGGGTTCTTAGAGCCGACTTCCCGACTGACGCCCTCGGGAACAGGGGGGTCCTTCCAGAAATCTGTGCCTGTAACAATTGCTTGGAGTGTGTATTGGGGTACAGAACGGCAGGTCTACGTTCTATATTGCGTGAAAGTCAAAGGATCATATTCTGTGTTGAGGCGTCAGTTGGGTAACATCAAAGGGGTAGCGTGTCCGGAGTGGTCTAGGGTCGAGTATTCTGATTCTGGGTGTTCTTGCTATGCGGCGTTGTCACTCAAGGCGCTGTTAGTATTCTTGTAATCGTCATCCGTCTTCTGTTTTAGGTCTTGTCCAACTCGTCTATGGTCTTCGGTGTGCCTGTATCATATGAAATAGAAGGCTTGTAGTCATTCTTGTTTTCTATTGTTTTTCGATGCAATAATTTGATATATCTTCCTCACAACAACAGGCACCCCCGACCGTCGGTCACATAATATGAATAGCAATATATAATTAAGTGAGTAAATAGATGGACAAATGGATAAATAACTAAACATTTCGATGGATTCAGTACTTGGTGAATACACAAATAAACAGCTCTGTATTATTTCTGAATGCATTATCGTTTGATGGCCATAAAGAATTTGTAGGACAATGAGATAGACGGCCCTCAGTATCAAGGTAACTCCGCCATCACCATTTCCTATATTTTATGCCGAATACTGCTCGCTATATGCGATTTGGCCGTGCTATTGTTGTCGTGAATTCAATTAGATTTGGCCATCGTTTGTTTTGTAGGACAGTGGAACAGACGGCCCTCAGTATCAAGGTAACTCCGTTGTTGCCATGCCTATTTTATTTCTAAATGAGTCTGTGACATTTTGGCCGGATGTTATGTATGGATAGTTATTATGGCCATAATGTTTTGTATGGCTATGGTGCACACGGCCCTCAGTATCAAGGTAACTCCGATGCAACCATACCATTTGTTTAAGTCAGAAGAATGATTTGGCCTCTATCAAATCGTGTGATAGTACTTGGTGTACTAGTGGTTGATTATGTGGAGAAAAAAAAACAAACAAAGAAGAAGAAAAAAAAAAAAAAAAAAAAAAAATGTTGACTGCGCATGCACGGCGGTAGTATTATATACTGGAATAATAACCAGCAGCTTTGATAAAATTTATTAAGGACTTGAATACCTGATTTCTAATGGGGGGCTTAGGGTTTAATATCGCTGGTAATGTTAAGGGAGTGTTGGATTTTTTTAATTCGTTTCTAAGTGCCTCACGTTGTCGGTTTTGGATTGGGCATTCAAGCAGGACATGTTCTATTGTTTCTTCTACATTGTTGCATGCGGTACAGAGTGGTGAGGTGTTTTTCAGAAGCATGGACAGATGTGATTTAAGTCCGGTTTTGCCTAGTCTTAACCTGGTGAGAATGCGGTCGTCGCGTTTGCTGTCTAGCTGGAATCCACAACTCCGTCTTTTCCCCTTATCTAGAATACTATGTAGCCATCTACCTCGGTTTTCTTCGTTCCATTCTTTTTCCCATTTACTATCTATTCTAGTTCTAATGATGGAATTCAGTTCTTTGGTTCCTAGTCCTATATGCACGTCAGGTGCAGTTTTGGTGAGGCTATCTTTGGCTGTCCTATCGGCGGCTTCATTTCCTCTAACGTCCACGTGGGCGGGAATCCAAGCTAAAATGGCGTCAATGTCATTGTCTCTTATTTGTGTACATAGAATTTCTATTTCGTGTATGAGGTCAGGTCTGCTGTTGGATTTGGAGTTCTCTATAGATACCAGTCCGCTTAAGGAATCACTAAGAATAACGGTGGAAACCGGTCGGTTCTGGAGAACCCATTCGAGGGCCTTGATTATGGCGACTAATTCAGTGGTGTATACAGACATATTGTCTGGTAGTTTGAAACCTTCGTGGATGTCAAGTTCTGGAATAACGAATGCAGAACCTGTATTGTGACTTGTGTTTTTGGAGCCGTCTGTATATATTTTCAAGCGATTTTTCCAATGTGTGTCAATATATTCGAGGGCAGTGACCCTTATATGCTCTGGGTTGTCCTGTTTGGTGATGTGGCTATGTATATTCGTGTCCACGTGTGGTGTGATTAGTTGCCATGGTGGTCTATTGACCTTGTCAGTGTCAGAGATACAAGAGATTGGAATGTCGTGTTCTTCGAATAATCGTTCTATCGTGTAACCGAGTGGTGCAGAGACTTTTTCCCATTTTGTTTTTAGGAATTCGTATTCGGTTTTTGGGCCAAACATTTTGTGGCATGGGTGGCTTTCGCCCTTGGCTATTGTTTTCCCTGCATATTTCATTGACAGCTCTTCTCGTCTTAAATGTAAGGGTTTTTCATTAGTTTCTATTTGTAGACTGCATAAAGGAGTTCCTTTGAACGCCCCGGTGGCTATTTTTAAGGCCGAATACTGAATGCTGTCTATTCTTTTTAAATGGGTCTTGCATGCTGATTGATACGCGATTGAACCATAGTCTATTTTGGATCTGATGAGTGTTTGATATAATTTGATTAAGCTAACTTTATTGGCCCCCCAGTTGGTACCCGATACGCACCTCATAAGGTTCAGGTCTTTGTTACACCGAATAATTAGTTGGTCAATGTGGTCTTTCCAAGTGAGTTTTCGGTCGAATATCATACCTAGGTATTTGACACTATTCTTAAACTCGATTTTCTGTCCTCCTAGTGATAGCGTGATGTCAGTGTTCTGTTTATTTGAGAATAGCACACCGGTAGTTTTGACAGCTGAAAATTTGAATCCCCATTTATCGGCCCAATCGCTGACTGTATTCAGTACCTTTTGCATTATACTTGTTAGTTTTTTTATCGAGCCAGCAGATTTCCACATGGCAGCATCGTCAGCAAAAAGTGATTGTTCAATTTCAGGATGCTTTGTGTCAATTTCGTTGGCCAGGCCATTAATCAGGATGTTAAAAAGGGTTGGGCTTATGACGCTGCCCTGTGGGGTGCCGTTATCTAGCTGGTGGTCCATGGATATGGTGTTACCAATACGAACTTTGAAGTTTCGGCCATGAAGAAATTTTTTTATCCAGTGTTGTATTCTGCCCTTAATTCCCAGGTTGTTTAATTGGGTGATAATCCCGTCCTGCCATACAAGGTCAAACGCCTTTTCTATATCCAAGAAAATTCCTAATGTAAATTGGTGTTTGGCATTACCCTTTTTGATAGAGTGTTGGAGTCTGGCTATGTGGTCTAAAGTACTTCTTTTTTTCCGAAAACCGCTTTGTGTTTTGTTTAACAGGTTGTTGCTTTCCAGGTGATATTCAAGTCTGTTTTTTTCATAAAAAATAATTTTGCATAAATTTGACGTGAGTGAGATCGGCCTATATGACTTACTGTCTGAAGGGTCTTTACCAGGTTTTGGTATTGGGATAACAATAGAGGATTTCCATTTGCTCGGGAGTTGTTTGGTCTTCCAGCTCACATTAATTAATTTCAGAATTAGTTCCTGCGTGTTGTTTGGTAGGTGCTTTAGGATTGTATACCCTAGTTTGTCTTCGCCGGGTGAACTTTCTTTTTTAGAGTGTAAAGCTTTTCTGTATTCACTGATAGTAAAGTCTCCGTTAAGGTAGTTTTCTATATAATCATTTGTGTCATTTTCCAGGATCGTTTCTTGTTTGATTTTTCTGAATTCTGGTTTAATGGTTAAACAGATGGTTAAACAGAGACTCTCTCTCTCTTATAAAACACATACGGCGCTCGACTGAACACAGTTCACACTCGGAGCTATACTCACGTCTTACACCCCATGGAGAAAGAAGTTTCCTTTTAATTCATTCCATTCAACCAAAGGAAACTATATTTCGCAATATAAGTTGTGTCCGCTAATTAGCAGGGACTGTGCATGCATGAAAGTAATGTACCGTCGTGCAGTACATTCTAAAAACAGATGCTGAATAATGTTACGTCACATCTAAGCACTCAGATGATCGGCTGATCAGAGCTACTAATGGAAAGTAAATACGACCTACTTTGATCGACCATTAAAACGCTTTCAGTTAAATATTTACCATAGAAGGTGTCTAATGAAACTTGAGTTCCCAATATATGATAACCAGCGATCAAGCTATAGATGTATGTTTGGTGCAAATATAGGAACGCTTGGTTTCTAAAAACAAGAGTATTAGCAAGTTAACGATCACGGCAGAATAATATTCTTGTCAGAGAGCCACGATCCAAATGTCAACATATTAGACCAGTTGGGCCACGACATTCATGCAAAACAATATAATTCAATATGAAGCTACAGGGAGCTGTCTGTGAAGCTGATAATATACGCATGTGGACGTTTCGGGTGCAAGGGAACAGGGAATAGCTAGACCAAATGGTATGACATTTCTGCCTGGTTATGTGAAGTGTATAGAATACTAGAGTGAAACTGAAATGTAACGTATTCGCAAACACTGCCATGGCTCATGGCCAGTTGAGGAAATATACCTTATATAACGACTACATCCTTTCAAATAGAACAGGCTAAACAGCGCCATCGTGACGTTGCGAGCTGATTCGGGATTTTAATAATTAAGAAAGATCACCAAAACACTTTATCCAGGGAACGAAATATGTTCTTGGTCTCTCGTACGGAGGTGCGGTGGTGTGGTAGGATTATTCTTCTCTTTTTGTAACGTCAAATGTACGTGTGTTGCCTTGTCAAACATATCAAGCATGCTGAAGACGCCAATGCCAATTTGCATAAAAATATAACGAATACATTTTATTAGCAACAGTGTACCTACCAGCGTATGTCATAGAATTATACACTGTATAATATTGCATAATCAGTATCACTGTGATGAATGAAAACTGCACGCGGGTGAACAGTTCTGGAGATTATAAACTGTCTGATGGGTGGAAAGTGTTTCTGACCTCATTAGGTGTGAGCGAATGTTTGTTGGCCGTGGTGGGGAACTTCCTCGTCTTATTGACGATTTACCGAAGACCATTGCTTCATCGCATTTCCTATTACCTCGTGGCCTCATTGGCATTTCAAGATCTTCTTCATGGCGTCATTATAGTCTTATTCATTTCAGAGGCTACGGTACAAGGATGTTGGCAGTTCGGAAGCCATGCATGTAGTTTTCATGGATACATAAGCACCTGTCTGGCATGTACTGAACTCCTTCTTATAGCCGCCATCTCTGCGGATCGCTGCATCGCTTGTTGTAAACCACTGGAATATCCCGCCTTTGTAACTGTTAGACGCTGTAAATGCGTCATAGCGGCTTGTTGGATATATTCGGCGTTGATCTCCACCTTACCACTGACTGGTGCCGGCTCTTACCAATACGTCCCTCATCTTGGGAGATGTCAGTTAGAAGTGACAGGGCGCCTTCTATCGATAGTTTGGACGGCAATCTTGGTTGGTACATTCTTTTTACCATCCGCTGTTCTTATTACGGTCTGCAACATCAGAATCCACAAACAGGCGAAGAGAATAATGGACCAACCATTGCCCCACATTTCAATCTCAGAATCGTCGTCTACAATTGTGATGGTGTCATCCAGATCATCCAAAGCCACGCGCACCGTGTCTCTAATAACCGGGATATATTTCCTTTGTTGGATACCGTTTATGTGTGTGCGCATATTTAAGGTTTTTGTCGATTGGCAGGACAACGCTGAGCGTTTCTCTTTCGTACCAGCCTTAGAGATAGCGTCGGTATATATATTCACGGTGTCCAAATTCGCAAACCCAATTATTTATGCTGTGTACAACAAAGAGTTTAGGCAAGAGTGTGTCAAGTTACTACGACTGTAAGCTGGGAAAATTATAAATGTGTCGGGAATTGAACATTTTTACACCCTTCTTAAATGACCGACAGTGTCTGGAAAATATTGTCATTGGCAGTGACCTTTGTTCAATATGGGGATTCGCGTGTTTTGGTGAATAATTAATTGTCATTTTAAAGAAAACTAAACCTTTCGGACACTGGAAGAATAACTTGAAGCTTCGCTGTATTAGGAAACGCTTTCGGAACAGAGATAACATAAATCTTTTCGGAATATCAGTTTTGAAATATGATATCTAATTTGTACAAAGCGACTATTACCGACAAATTCAATTGAGCTATGTGATAAAGTGCTTTGTCCACACGATATAAAGTTATAGATACGTTAGGAATCGATATGTTGTAGCTGTCACATTGAAATTTTCCCAGGAAATCAACATTTCATTATCTCATCATTCAAAGCTAGGAAAATACGAAAAGATAGAAATGTGTCATGTGAAGAAAATGAGCGAATTCAGTGGGCAGCTACTCGTCTGGAGACGAATCTGAGTGGCATCCGCAAATCAGCCAAACTACGGATAAGCTTTTGGCTACCTTGTCAGTTATTGCTCAATTGAAGTCTTTTTTCCCCCGAATGCTGCACGTTCAGGCAATTAGAATAACTAGGTCTTAATTATTTGAATTGAAATGAAGGCGTTTTTGAGAATTTGGTCTACAAATTTCGTCGCTAATAAATGTTTTAGCTACTGAAATTTATTTGATTCTCTCAGATTCCCACGATACAGTATTTAACCGAAATGTTGATAATTTCGTCCTGGAAAAGAAATTTTGTAGCTAAAAGTTCAATAATTCGAAAAATCCAGGAAAAATCATCCCTTCATGGATAATTATTAAACGGTACGCTTATTTATTTCTACAAATGTACATCCTTGTGTTCAAATTTCATGATGTTCAAGGAGTTATTGGATTGTAGCGATATGCAAGAGGCGGAAAAAATTGGCGTCTGACGACTAAAAAGCAACCATATGGCTCCACAGGAAAGACCGGAAAGACGGTGAATTCTCCGATATAGCCTTATTATCGTAGCTTTTATTGTAGCTGTTCATGTGCAGACTATGAAGTATCCACATGGTCCCTATCATCGGCTCAAACAATTAACTCATCTGATGTTAGTTGACCAGTAGCTAGAACGTCTGATGGAGCAAACGCCTCAACACGGGGCAAACCTGGTAAATGCAAAAATACACAGAAAAACTAACCTGTAATGCCCGACGTCGGACAGGTTAATTTTCTCGCCAAAACAAACAATAAACCTACATATATTTGTCGAATGACATGTACAGAGGGCGGGTTATGTAGTGAAACCGGCTTGTGAATGAGATGCAATTTGACCTGTACTTCCTTAACTGAAGTTAAATGACTTATACCCCTCAATTTTGAATATTATTTGTTAAAACGCGTAGAAGGAGTTAATTATTGGATCAGTTACCATCACCATGTCTTAGCTAAACATGCAGATTAACATGCAATGCCCGCCGACTAATTCATTCTGAAGTGTGCATCTCTAGTCTGGTCTAACAACTCATCTTAAAAGCTTAATTTTCCGTATTAAGAAATATTTTATCACTTTCTTTTAACCAAACTTTATAGAGTCAATATTAAATTTGAATATTATAGGTGGAAAAATCTTTTGTTTTTGAAAACCTGTTAGGGATCCAGGACCAATAAGGCGACTAAATTTCCAGACGAAATTTTAGCGCATAGTTTTAGCTGACAGCTCCAGCCCAAACATCTATATCCTTCATGTCTAATAGATGATAATAATTTTGGATTATTATATTTTACTAACTCTTTGGGATCAGTAGTAGCAAACCGTCGACAGTCCAAAGAAAAGCTTATTCTGAAATGTGAATGCAGTACCCTTGAAGTGAAGCTTATTGAATGTATTGACTGAATGTAGTACTCTCAAATTAAAGCTTTCTGACGGTTTTTGTTAGTTTGTAGTTTGTGAGAAAAGATTAATGTGCATGTCACAGAAGAAGTGAAGGTTTCTTCAGATATTGTCTGAATACAGCACACATAGAGTGAAGGTTGTATAAAGATCTTTAGAACGATGATTAGGGGAGATTGGTGTACAATGGGACATGGGACACAACTGAATAGCTCCTGTGTTAAATACAGGAAGCACATTACATTATTATCAGCAGGAAGCCACCACCCCTATACAACACTTATATTGATTACAAGTAAAAGCTATCATTGGCGAAAATTAGGGCAACATTTTTTTTTTGCGCAGTTCAAGTAATGAGGATAGGTACAATTTAATTATATCGATTTATTATCTCAGATTTACGTTTTATTTTTTGTTTATAAAACGGAATATATCATGCATCGGGGGCGGACTGGGACACTTTTTGCCGGAGCACACTGGGCAATGGTAATCAAATGGTGAAACTGAAGTGCATTATAAGGTTTCCTGGATAATATATAGTAATTACTAATCCTATCGGATTTGATGAGTTTTATTTAGACTTTGAAAGTCAAATGCTTTCGTTGGCATAAGAATCATACAAAATATTTTTTCCCCTCGGATATGGCCTCTGGAAAATATTTTATGTAAAGCAGGGGTCTAAAATTGCAACTAACTTAACCATCGCTATTGAATCTTCTAAACTCCTATGAAACATATTAGTATATACTTGTTTTAAAACATATTTTGTTATTGTCTCACCTCACCCTAGTGGGTGTCCCAGTGCACCCATATCCGGGGCAAACTGAGACACTTTTTTTTACTTTTTAAAAATGAATTCTGGAGAAAAGTATAACAGGTATCTCAGAATTTTTTGTATGGTTATGTCATATTAAATATTAGTCATAACTAGAACATAGACACCTATATACAGGACAATATTAGCAGAGAGTTTTGCAAAAAGGTGAAGAAATGTCCCAGTGTACTCCAACCTCCTCTACAATTTCGACATGGTAGGCTATCCCTTTCTGGACACTAATATTCCAGTGGGTCCTGCATATGGCGTATAAATATCTTGACTAGTATCACTTGATACTGAGTGAAATGTGACAAATTCAATCAACGACTCAATACAGTATTGCCGATTGTAAAATAGGACTATACCATTAGACAGCTCCACTCAAAATCACACATTGGGCGATGCAGATCCCATGCTAATAGCAAAATACTAGCGTAGCGTGCGATACCTTTCGCGTTACGTATCGTAAGTGGACCTGTTTCCGCTTTACCCGAAGCCGTACTTCAAGATCTTCATTATGTTCATATGAATAAACACAATCAAATCATGACTGAGATACATCATTCTCCATAGCACCCTTACAACGAAAATCATATGGATTAGGAATACTGAGCAGCGATAAGAATTTGATATTTGATACCTCATGATGTCTTGCCAGATTCATTGAAAACTGTTAACCGCTTCTGGGAATTAGCCTATGTTTTGTATACGATGATTGTTTTCTGATTTGATGCTGATGCTCTTATACGAATTAGGTCTTTGGATTATGTACGCGGAAATTATATCCTGGACGACGGCTGAATATTGAATGAGGGACTAGACGGTTGTATTTAGTCGTGTGAGAGAATATTAGGTTGTGGAACGTTAAAAGGGGTTTAATGTGGCTGGCTTGACTTTCAGGTATTTGTGGTCTACTGTGAAGATTTTTCATATGTTTTGTTAAACTTTGGATGGATTGTTGGCGTCTTAGTTTTTTCTCTTGTAAACAAACCAGAGCAAGAGAAAATACAGCCAACAGCTATTTTCCTGGCGATTTTCTTGCCCGCATCACATAAAACTGTTGACCGCTTCTCTCTTACAAGGAAACCAGCCTATGTTTATACCATGATTGTCTATTTGAATTTGGTGCTAATGCTGTTATATGGAATAGATATTTGGATTATAGATACGGATATTCTTTGATGGACGACGGCTGAATAATGAATGACTGACCAGACGCTTGTGATTGAAATCAGATTGTTAATGTATCGTGGTAAATCAACCCAGAAATAAGCATTCCTGAGTTTCCGTGTCATAAATAACATATGTGGATGTAGTATAGTATTTCCTCGCGAACTAATCAAAATATGTAAAAGCTTTTGTGTTTTATTTTTCAATATAGAGATGGCAATGAATGATTTCGCGTTTCACCGACGCGTACCTGCTACAATAACCAATCTCTGAAATGCGACCAGTTTATCTCCTGGTTATTCCTATAATTCTCAAAGTGAATATTTGTGGAACAATTTGGCACAGCACATTTCTCTTGCGAAGGTAAATCGTATTCAATCACGGATTTTGGATTATTCATTTCGGGACGTCTTCTAGCATCACGTTGGTGTTTAATCAATACAATTATACAACTGTTGAATTAACGGGATTGATACTGTGGAATCTTCATCACATGCACATATGGGTGTACTATTATATGATTGTTTGCCTGTAGATCTTTCACGTGTATTTCTAGTGTTCCACAATATCAGACCTTTTAATCAAATTGAAGGCGTCCCTTCAATGAGTTTGAAATAAACAATCTTGAAAGATATTTCGTGTTGGATTCGCGCTTACATTATTATGTAATCAGCCGTTGGCCACATTAGGATATCCAAATCAATAAGCCAACGACACATTACGTTCGACAGTTAGCACCAATTTAAAACAGCCATGCACTCACATCTAAACAAAAACACGTTTGTTTCTCTGCCATACACTCACATTTAAACAAGGACACGTTAGTTTCTCTGCCATAAACTCACATTTAAACAAGGACACGTTTGTTTCTTAAAAGAGAGAAGCGATCAATCTTTTTCAATGATAGCAGCAAAACTTATCATCCAACATAATCCTAACTCATCTCAGGCATCTCTGTTATCAGTCATACGTAACTGACGTGTTCGATACCCCCTTTGTGAGCTGCAACCTGACTAGATATGTACTAGAATGTGCTAGTCACTTATTCATATTTTGCCTTCTGTTCTATTTTATTTCGCTTATACCTGTCTCAATTTCAATGATTTAAGAGTTAATGACCGCCTCATTGAATGTTATGATGTAATAATTTTTCGATGGTAATTTTAGTTCTAGATTTGTTGCTATGCCGCAGAACGACTGTGACAACACGACTGTATAACACCAGCTAGCAGGATTGACTGACTCAAATCTCGAACGATATGGACAGTCACGTTTGGACCTGTCAATGTTCCGGAAAAATCGATATTTCCATTTTACCGATGAAATTTAAAAACTATTTATGCTCATAATGGCAACATGCCGCTCTCCGTCTTCCGGAATGTAGACCCATTTAATCCATCATAAAAAAGATCTGAATTAAGCAAGACTTCCTTTCAAGGAATCAATCAACAATCGGAAATACAATTTCTACAAGATGACGAGATCAATTTGCAAATTTAGCACTGGGCTCTCACACGATATACAACTTTCCTTGTCACGCAAATGTCGTCCCGAACCCCATTCACTGTACCACCCACTTTGTGTGAGGATAAAATCATCCTCTATATTTTGTATCCAGTAATGCGCATCTCCGCAGTACCAGTATATGTTGTATACACAAGTGTGAGGACGGAGGATTCAATACCACTCTATATTCGAAAGATAACGTGAATGCTTAGCTACACTTCTTGCTCTGAATATTTTATCTTGTATACGTGATACTGTGGCATGGGCCAAAATCAATTCAAGAATATTGATGACCAACATTTCAATAAATGAGTCGATTGTTTCTTGTTGGATTTGCTGGTGTCTGAATTATGTATAACAGAAGAACGAACTTGTTTCAGTTCTGTAGAGAGCGACAGGTAAATTCATAGATCAACATAACACAAACCAGTTATTCTGTTCATACACCTGCAGCAGTCGATAAGCGGAAATTTCTTTCCACGACCCCTGGCAAATTTCTGATTTGCTACCCTACTCTTTGGGAATCGTGCTGGCGCCATGAAGAAGTCTGTCTTTCTCGTATTAATAAATAGTCATTATAACTTTATTCACACTACACCGAATCTCACTTTCGATAATCTTTACGTGAAATTGATTGAAATTGTCAAATACTATTTCTTGGATTACTTTATCAGATATCCAAATAACCACCTAGTTCATCAGTATTTCTGATCTCAACCAAAAATTACAAATAAAATTGCCAGTATCAGTCTAGTGATTGCATTGCATATAAAGAGAGAATTCTTACATAGTACGAGAAAAATAGAAATGTGAGATGGTTACGCTTTTCGTAAACGAAACGACTTGATCTCGATACCAAATCAGAGGTACGTGTAAAGGTACTCTTTCTTAGAGAGAAAGAGAAAGAGAGAAGCAACTTTAATTTCTTGCAGGAGAAAATTGATCAACAGTTTACAATCTTGCCAACAAACAAGATCCTGTGGTACATTTCAAATCACTGTGATAAATTATCTCACCGAATCATCTATTCGCTTGCATTTGCAGGTCGTTTTGCAGAGCATAATATATTTGCTTACGGTTGTCTTAGAAGGAAGGTTGTAATTATAAGATCACGCAAGATACGATCGAACAAATTCGAAATGGGATACTTGATAGTACAGCCTAGATATAGTCCGATCTAAAGCGTGTGTCTCTGTTTCTGTGTTCAACTTCTGACTTTACGTGTTACTTCGCATGTCAATTTAGGGATTTTGAAGAGCTTAATAAATACCGTTCATTTTTGCTTAATATGGACAGTTCCATCATAGCTGGTATATTTGAACTAAAGCTTTTATATTCTTTATCATCTATCTCTCATCGGGCCTGTATATTAAGCTGTTTGTGTGCAGTTCTATGCACTCAGAATCACGACGCATCTCAGCTACTGATGGAAGGCAAATAAAACATGATATAAATGCTTTCAGGCTATTTAAATATTAACCTTAGAAGGAGCCTATTACTGAATTATCATTCTTTTATACCGGAAACAGTATGACAATTTTAGATGTTTAAATGACCTTATATACTTGATATATATATGAAACCATTCCCATAATCTTAGTATTGGATCCCATCCATAATCTTATTATTGTAGAAACAGCCTTCTCGTGGGTCACACAAGGGAAAAGGATTCTGAACTGCTGGTATACATGTGCTTAATTCAAGGGCAGATAGATTCAGATAAAACCTCTTAAATTGGAGCGATATGCAAGAGGTGGGACAAATTGACGACGTCTGGCGACTAAAAAGCAACCATATGACTCTACAGGAAAGTATTCGTCGACACATAGCATTTAAACCCGAGAATACGGTGGATTCTCGGATATAGCCTTAGTATCTCAGCCGCGCTTTTATTGCTGCTGTTCATGTGGAGGCTATGAAGTATACACACGGCCCCTAGCACCGGCTTAAGCGGAATTAGATACGCTAGCTCGGGAGCTGTGATGACAGGTCAGTTGAAACAACTCAACTGATGTTAATGGATGAGCATCATGGACGTCTGATGGAGTAAACGCCTTAAGATGGGATAAACTGGTAAATGCAACTAACCTAGAAAAACTAACCTGTAATGTCCGACGTCGTACAGCTTAAATTTTACACCGAAACAATAAGCCTACATATATTAAATGTCTACCATCTAACCAGGAGAGGGTGTAACAAGTTGCTATATAAACTAGCGTTCAGCAATGTCGCCTGGACGACATACATGCAATATTTTGGCGATTTGAAGACGAAACCTTCTAACTTTATAGGTGAAACATATTGAGGTCAATGTGAATATGGTTATAGTAGATATGAAAATCATTATGGGATGTTTTCGTATACACGTACCGAACGGTTTCGAAGAGAGAAAAATAACATTATAATATAACGAATTCTAAACGACCAACGGAAATCCGGTAATCAAGCGAAGGAAGACATTTTGTTATCAGCTCGACCCGAAAACCCGTGTTTTGTAACACAAATGTAGGAAAGCACATCGGAGCTCAGACCCATGAGGGCAGAATTGAAAAGATGGGAGAAAATTTGCCACTCACTACATTTAATTCACGAAGGCATATTGGCACATGGCAGTGTGACTAACGTCACAGGACCTACGAAATAGGGCAGGCATTGGGACTCCGACGCGCACTGAACTCTTGGAAATCCCTCGCCCCAAGTTAAAATCATGCCTATATTAAGATGGGCACAGACCAAGTCAGCATCACCAGTGATTTTCATCAAAAATCATAAGAAATTTTCATCAAAAGTAGGTCAGTTCAGAACTTGCTGGTAACAGTCCTCTAATGCACCTTCATGCAAAAAATCAAGGTTTTAATTTGAACGGTTATCCTTATTTTGCCGACGAAAGGATTCGGATGGACTCACTCACTCACTGACTACCGGACAATTTGCAGATGGTAGCCTACTTCGTAGGAAAATTAACCGCAACATATGATGGTGGTGGGGAAAGAGGCAGGCGTACTGTGAAGAAGCCATATGACACAACAGGCCAATATTCTGACTGCATAAACATCACAAGAACCAAAAATTGTTCCTGTTATGATTCTTTGCATCTTTGAAAACTGTTGACCGCTTCACTCTGAATGACGGACTAGACGCTTGTATTTTATCTCTCAGTCACGCTTGTATTGTAGCTGTTCATTTGAACATCTTGAATGAGATGACGACACAGCCCCTAACACTGACTTCAGCGGTACTAGATATAAATATCCAAGAGCAATGATGTAATAGCCCTGTATTAAAGTATTTTCTCAAGGAAAGAGGTATTTGTCTTCCAACCAAACATAACGATATACCAAAAGTATACTGGACTCCCAAAATGCATAAATCACCATACAAAGCCAGATTCATTGCTGGTTCTAGAAGTTGTACCGCCAAGCTTCTTTCAACCCTGTTGACGAGGGCCCTTCATTTTGGGAAAGGTATTGCGCCAGTATTTCTAAAAACTCTGGCGATGAATGTATGTGGATATTGAAAAACTCAAAATGTCTTACGGAAGACCTTGATGCTAAAGGTCACATACCGTATAGACATGTACTCACATGGGATTTCTCGACTCTCTATACCACAATCCCTCATCGGGACCTTATTGACTGTCTAAGTTAATTAATAGTATCTGTGTTCAAGAAAACTATCGTAGATATATTAATGTCGGAAGTTATAAAGCTCTTTAGCTCTTTAGCTCTACTACATACAAGAGATGTCATTCATGGGATGTTTCTTTGTTTATAGAGTTGCTTGAATTTCTCAATCAAAATATCTATGTGAAATTTGGCAACACAATATATCAACAGCATATAGATATTCCAATGGGTACTAATTGTGCACCCCTATTGGCTGACCTATATCTGTTCTCTTATAGTGAATATGACACTATGCAGGCGCTTTCAAAAACCGATCCATTCAAAGCCCGTTCCGTCTCATTCACCAAACGCTATATAGGCGATTTTCTCGCTGTGGATAATCGCTATATAAATGACGCAGTGAAGGATATATATCCACCTTCAATGGATTTGAAGGAAACTACAGATAACACTACAGGCACATCGTATTTAGATGTCTCTATAAAAATGAAGCAGGCCTTCTCTCTCGTCGACTGTATCACAAAAGAGATGATTACAATTTCGACATCGTAAACTATCCCTTTCTGGACAGTGATATTCCAGTGGGACCTGCATATGGCGTATACATATCACGCCTAGTAGCATTTGCTAGATCCTGTGTTAAATGTGACGATTTTAATCAACGTCACAAAACATTGTTGCAGAAACTTATAAAACAGGGCTACACCACCAATCGCCTCCACTCAAAGTTTCTCAAATTTGGCGATACATATCGCATGCTGATAGCAAAATACGAGGGTAGCGTGCAAGATCTATGGCGTTACGTTTCGTCTAATTTCGCTTAACCCGGGGCTAGGGGCAGTACGAACGCATGTACAAGATCCTCATGGTACTTATATGAACAGTCACAATCAAAGCGTGACTGAGATATATCATTCTTTAGATGACGACTTTACAACGAATATTATGGATTAAGAATACTGATCAGCGATACGGATTTTATATTTTTGGAACATCATGATGTCTTGCCGGCATCATTGAAAACTGTTGACCGCTTCTCTCTTGCAGGAAACAAGCCTATGTTTATGTATACTATGATTGTCTTTTTGAATTTGGTGCTAATACTGTTATATGGAATATGGAATAGGTCTTTGGAATATGGACGCGGATATTCTCTAATGGACGACGGCTGAATTATGAATGACGGACCAGACGCTTGTAATTCGGATGGAAAGTGGTGATCTATGAGATCGTTAGATAGGATAGAAACAGTTCGAACGGGGAGAATATCACTAGGCTGCAACAACCGCCCAGGAACCATCATCTGTCTTTGATTTATACAGACTGGTCATATTCCGACACAGATTCAGTCAGGGACTTGTGTGGACTGACAATATTCAGACAAGGAATTGTGTAGACTGACAATATGGGGCTTTTGTAGACTGGCAGTATTCGGACAGGGACTTCTTACAATATCCAGACATGCACTTCTATGTACTGAGTTTATTTAGACAGGGATTTGTGTAGACTGACAATATAGTCTGGGATTGCTGTAGACCTGCAGACACGAACTATCACTTCTGTAGACTGGCAAATATTCAGAGAGGGACTGCTGGAGACTGGCGATATTTAGGCAGAGATTTCAGTAGACTGGTTGACTGACAATATTCATTAGATAATCAGACTGGCCAGAAATTGGCAGCCAGACACAAAACAGAAATGTTAATTACGTATGAAGATATAATTAGTCCGATTCAACATTCAGTAGGTTGCTGCTACCCATAAAGCTATTCTCCATGAACAATCAGTCCATGTTCCGTATGATTTCGTTACTGCTACAGGTAGCCACATAAGTTTGTGTTCATAATGTCGAATTCCTATCACTGTCGACACAGAAGGGTGACACTTTATCGTTAAAAAAAAACACCTGTCGTTTCCTTGGATTGGTCTAACTGCTTTCGAACTAGATGAATTGAAAGCATTTTAGATTTAGGTTTTCAGCCGAAATTCTTTCGCAATGCAATTAAGACTTTGTGAAATCCCATCGATGTATCGTATATCCAGAGCTACATGTATGTACAGTGAAACATATCCTTTATTTTTTATTGAGCGACTGCTTTTGGAAGATGTTTTTGGTCTTGGGTTACTTGAGAGAAATCGGTTTGTTTCATAAGTTGTAATGTGTATATGTTTTAATGTGTTGGATACTAATGTGTTGGATTGACCTGAGTACTTAGGATTTTGTTTGATCGTCGCTATATAGCTGAAATATTGCTGAACACGACATTAAACCTCGCTGTCTCCCTCTCTCTCTCGCTATGTCACTCATCTGGTGACGCTGATCCGATTTTCTCTGTCGTATTTAAAGTATTTACTCACGTGGTATTCAACTACACATTCATTGACTGAATTTCTTCAGGTGGCGGCATCAGGTGACTGTCCAACAGCCACGTGAGAAAATACGACAAATAAATATTACGGAGAAAATCTGGTCAGCGTCAACAGATGATTGACATATGAGAATACTTCTAACTTATTGACTGATACATTGAGAGCGCGGAGGGGGGGAGGAGGAGCGACGCGGGAAGTAAAGCTTCTTCGTCTGGCTGTTAACGGTGCTATGAGCAGAGGCTTTCCGTTTGTGGGGGTTTCTCTGAGCGAAAGTGCACGTCAGCCCCAATATGTACAATATGATATACAAGGGCTATCCTCGCTCGAAATAGAGAGTAACAAATGAGAGCGCCTCCAATGAAGGCTGTCCTAATTTCAATTCAGACAGTCCGTGCGCCTGTTATAGACCACCCGTTAGCAGAATATTATCAGCGTCCCTACAGATTTGTTGATGAATTATTGCAGAAAACAATTCATATTCCAGAAAAGGCAGTTCTTGTCGTAGTTTGCAGACGACCTACCTGTCTGTCTATGAAAGATGCCCAAGTTTATGCCGTGCACGATAATGTTATAACTAATTTTGAGAGCTGAACTAATATTAAGAAAATTTTATGTACCAAATATGGACGGGGTTGGGTCAGATGTTAAACGCAGAGACTTCGAAATGTAAGAACCAACCGAAAATAGTTCATTAGTCTATTCATCAAAGAAAGAGGTTAACGACATGCTCGTACACCCGCAGTTTTATTTTCGACTTAAGATTTGTTGAATATACCCTACCGAAGAAACTCATTTCTCCATTCTTCATGCGGGATTATTGTTTGCTGTCGGCATTCAATGAGTATAGCATTCAATGAGTATTAGTAAGTTCCTCCGATTGGTCGTCAAAATATCTTAATCGGAAGTAACTTTGGTCAGGCAACTGTAATCAACAAGTAAAACTATATGCTTGGGAAATAAGTCTATACAAGGAAAGTCGCTTCTATATTGACTCATTATGTCGACATCACATGTTGTAGTACAGATTGTTTCATACTGCATTAGGATTATATTTCATCTGTATATAACATTTCAATACTTTCAATCAAAGAACAAATGATTATTTTTCCAATAGACATAGTCTGCAAATATTATCATTAAACAGAAATATTTTGCTTCATTAAGCGACAGATTTAGTCGCGTGCCTGTATAGGTATTTTCAAAAATCGCAAAAGCCAATATAAATTTATATATTCCTACAATCGAAGTTGCAATATCCATTCAGATACCAGTATTCGTTCATAAATATTTTCCAATTCCATAACAAAAGACCACATTCTCACCCAGTTCAGGTCTATGAAAAAGACCGTCGTTACTGTTCCGGGTGAATGTGAAATATTTACATCAGGCGGCACACGTAGATTTCAAGTTTCGTCCTGCATTACACACACATTAAACAACAAATATGAAAAATATATTTATTTATTTTTAAAGAAGCGATCTGTATTCTGGTTCTGGTATTCTACAGATTTACAAGACAGCGTTGATTTGATGCGTAACATTAGTATATTCAGATCTGATTTTCTTTTCCATAGTAAAGTGTGCACATACACGAACTCGGTCATATCTGTTACGTCGATTAGCAAAGGCAACAGATCGGATATTCAGTATTCAGGCGTCGTCAACAAAATAATAGAAGACCTTTTTTCGTAAGACGGCATCAATTTCAGTTATGCATAAAATAAAAATTAAGAAAAATACAAGGTGTTCTGCAAGAGAGAATCGGTAAACAGTTTCTAAAGATCACAGCGAGACACAGTGATGTTCTTTCATAAAATCTGTATCACTGACCAGAAGTCTTTATCCAAATGGATTTCCAAGTCGTTTTTCAGACTTTAACCCTATCTGGGCGGGGCTTTTTGAGACCAGTCCAGGCCTGGAGAGGGGCCGATTTCAAAAACGGCATTTTTTTGATCGATTTTTCGATCAGATTTTTCTAATTTTTTATTCATGCAATTTCTCCGCAAAAACTGCGTGATAAATTCGTAAATATTAATGTGATGTGAAATAAAATAGTTTTTGCCCACTCTTCATCGCGGAAAAGCCGAAAGTTTGAAGAAAAATGACGAAAACAACATTTTTCTGATACCCCAGGTGGCCGCCATCTTGAATTTAACCATGATCCTCTACTCGAGGGGTTATGCAGATAGACTCAAAATGATCACAATAGGCTATAAAGTCACGGAGTGTCAGCTCTCAATTTTTTGTCGTTCCGAAGATAGCGCAGAAAATGCTCCCCTCCCCCAGGCCTGATAGGGTTAATGTATCTGAGTTTCGCTTTGACTGTGACTTTTCCTTTGAATATCACGATGTATAATGATTCGGTTCCTAGCACCAGGTTAAACGGAAGTCATATGATGGGAAGAATTATGCGTATCAAACCAGAGAATAATATGAACCTTAAGGTTTGACAGGAGACATGTGGAATTCACTGGCAATTCACATGTGATATTCATGTGTATTGGGTGCAATGTTAATATCTGACACATGAATATCTTCTTTCGGCTCAACTCAGGTGTCACTTACTCATAATAGGTAATTTTCCTGGAACTCTGTCGTAAATTAAACTTTGGACACATGTTTCATGCTGTGGAAGAATTTCATGTGTTACCTATGTGTACATCGTATGTGGACTCGCATGTAGACCAGTGAGACAAGATATTGTTCAGAACTACATTTGTTTCCAATTCTTGAAAGTCAGAATCGGAACTGATAGGTTGGTCGTTGTTTCTGTGAATTAATTCTGTATATTAATGAAATAATATATGTGATCATGATCTACAAAAGTGCTTCTGATCTATAGGAAGAGAGAGCGAGCTGACGTCACAGTGCACATGATTATTAGAACCAATGACCATGTTCGATAGCTGGCTTCGGAACCCGTCGTGAGATCCGGGCATTCCTCGCTCCAGCCGTCCTCGTCTCCAGCGTCCTTATTCTTTTGTATCAACCAATCAGTGAGGGGTTTGAAATAGTCCATCAAAGGTTGAGCGTCCATCACCCGAGACCCCGTCATGAGCTCCATGGCATCGGGCCATGGTTTGGAAGAACCCAAACGAAGAACGCTCCTGAAAGATATTAAGAAAGCTATGAAAATCAGAGTTCCTTGTATGAGATTTAGAATTAAAAACCCGAAGAAATAACTGTCACTGTCTCCATACTTTGCTCTTCAATAAAGATATTGTCTATCGTCCATCATGAAAGCTCACTGGTCACAACTTGACATGTATTAGATCGGAATGAACTATAATAACTTATTGTCTCCACAAGAAAGATCAGTCAAGGTCGATAGAATGCACTGCGACGATGTTTCAACTACACAATTACAAATGCCTGGTCCGTTATTCATAATTCAGTCGTCGTCCATTAAAGAATATCCGCGTCCACAATCCAAAGACATATTCCATATAAAAGCATTAGCACCAAATTGAAAAAGGCAATCAAAGTACATATAAACAAAAACTAGTTTCCTGCAAGAGAGAAGCGGTCAACAGTTTTCAATGATGCCGGCAAGACATCATGATGTTCCAAAAATATCAAATCCGTATCGCTGATCAGTATTCTTAATCCACATGATATTCGTTATAAAGTCGTCATCTAGAGAATGAGAATGATGTATATCAGCCACGCTTTGATTATGAGTGTTCATTTGAGCATCATGAGAATCTTGAATAGCAGGAGCGACTCAGGGCATGAGTAACCGAGCGTTGTTGATTATTATCGAAACACCTTTGGAATGGCAGTCACAGGTTCACTACCCATTTTAGCTCAACTACTGAACGATTCTGCCAAAGGTAAACAATTATAAGACGAGAAGCAATTTCTACGCAGAACAACTTGAAAAACTTACTAAACATGAAAGAGATTTATTGGCAAAACTATCATTGAACTGTTCTTCTCTCTTTCAAAGAACTATTCTTTTTGAATCAAATTGTCGATCTTCAGGTTGTTGTGCTTGAATTTCTAGTCCTAGCAGTTTGTCGCGGAGACGGTCTTAAGAGTATTGAAGTTATGACGTCAACACTGTTATCAGATGTGAAAGAAATGACATAGTGTGATTGGGTTTCATGTAGGGGGTAGGTTGAAGTTCGCACTGTGTAGTATATCTGTCATGAGTATACTGTTATATACGGTCAACCAATAATTATGTGCCACCGGTAGTCGCAATCTAGGGGTTGTAAACATCCCATTGCTATTCATGTTTAATATGGGAAATATCTTCAACTAGTAAAGAAAGAGCCATTGGGCTCACCTAGCTGAATATTTTGAAAACTATGTTGAAAAACTTTACTTGTCACCAGGTAAAAATATTTATCCATATCAAAGTATATAGAGAGTTTTACGACCCACCGATCGCGGTCAGAAACTAGGCTGCTGCTCACTGATACGTTTCTAGGCTATGCCCATATTATTACGTCAACGCAGGAAAGGCGCCCTTTGCAAATTAGTAGAACCCATGTCTTTGGATACTCACTCTAGTTTCTCCCCTGCAGCCCTGGATTGGTAGATATCACATTTGTGCAGTCTAGTTATGTCCTTCCCTGCTGCCGCACATAAGGCTTTATGAAACTGGAACTGAATCACAAAGCTTACGAAATACCTGGATGAAGGAATAAAACGTGGCAATATTAAATAAGCTAATTAGCTCCAATACGCACAGATGGATATCAACATATGACTGTAAATTTAATTATTAGTTCTTAATTATTCAAAGACAAATGAATGGGAATATCCGCCATCATACTGACGCGTCAAACAAGGGATGCACCAAATAGAACAGAAATATCTGTTCGTGTAAGTTTGAAAACACAATTTAGTAAGAAGATGAATGCCCCAAACAGAACAGAAATATCTGTTCGTGTACGTTTGAAAGCTATATTTAGCAAGAGGGTGATCGATTGCTCTCAAGATATGCGCGAATATAGACTCTAGTACACGTAAATTAAGCTATATCAAAATTGGTAATATGTTTCGCCTCTATTATACGAAATATATGCATGCTGACCTGGCCAGATTTTGGTACCCATTTGCAGCGAACTCGCATGCAGACAAAAAAAATGTACTAACATACTCTCTGAATTTCGAATTAATACTTTGTCTTCTACAAACATTTCCTTGTCGATTACAGCAGCTGGGATTCGGCATCTCCGCCGACAATTTTGATGGCCAATTTGTCCTTTTTTGGGGGGGGGGGAGGGGGGGCACTACGAGTTTTGCGAATTCCGGGTCGCTTTTTTGAATCGGCCTAGAAACTGTCAAAATCTCAATG
This sequence comes from Hanleya hanleyi, assembly GCA_036873755.1. Lineage (NCBI taxonomy): Eukaryota > Metazoa > Mollusca > Polyplacophora > Lepidopleurida > Hanleyidae > Hanleya > Hanleya hanleyi. The sequence goes on from JAVTVY010034436.1 coordinate 29,237, forward strand.
CGATCTATAGAGATTAGAATTGTACTTTTGGAACGGCTTTTTAGAAAATTTTCTTTTGAGTATACCCTTTACAGCGGAAGAGAAGGTGCACGGCTTGATGAGACCCGATCACATGCCTCTCCTTTGAACAATGTGCCGTCATTGACCGAGGAAATCATAGCTCTTCTTTAATGCCCACATAGTTCCGAGCTTTCCTCGCCCTTCATAATGGTTTCGAGCTTCCCCCTCCCATCATAATTCTGACTGTATGAGCTTTTATGCATTGTATGTCAGCCCCGCGCTCATTGCTGTTGTTTCTGGTAACACCTTACATGATGTGACCACACTGTCACCGCCACTTTCATGTGGACATCTTCAATGGCATGCCCACACGACCCCTAGCACCGGCTTGAGCGATATTACATACAAATGTTTAAGAGCTGAGATTTGGTAGCCATATTAATTCATCTGATGAAAAATGATAACAGTGAGACCGTTAGATAGAAGAAACGGACCAGCGAGGGAGTATTAAAAGAATATAAGTTCTTATTCACAGCACATATCTTTGAGGCGCCGTCCACGCGCTTACTTCTCCATCATATTTGCCGATCACAAATCTAAAATCACAATGATTTGTACGCGGCCTACATGAAGCAAAATGTCAGTTTGGTTCTATATTGAACGATTTCTCTATATCCATCAGTGTATGTTTCTTCCGACATGGGGACAAATCCACATCGTGGATATATCTCCGAAGTAAACAGTACTAACCTGATATATGGCGTGTTACCAGGGATGTGGTATTTCGCTCCCGGGTCGAATTCCTCCTCCGTCCTTGCCATAGGAGGAGAGACGCCTTGATATTTACACCTGGATACAAATAAGCAACAGTATATTATTCTTACAACCATCGTAACATGCTCAGAAGGTTGTGGTCCTCGAACATTCTGCTTCGTTTCGTGCATTTGCCCGCTACTAGCATACTTCAATCTCCCAGAAGGAACAAGCATTCATACCATAATACGAATTTGGTTATGAGATTCATTCAAATTGTAGGTGCTTCCGTTCCAGTTCAACATCTTTCCTGTCCTTAATTAGAACCTGTTGTTATGATTAAACGCGAGGATTGCCTTCGTCTTAAAACCATGTTTATGTGTTTCGCAAAAACTCAGTCTTGTAAAGAACAGTAGTGCCTTTTCTACATTGATGTTTCCATGAACTTAAAAGCAAAATTTGATTTTAGACGTAAATCTTCCCCATATATTGGTAGTCTCCGGTGAAATTACACAAATAGGTCAAATCGTATATAAGAAAGCTTGCCATTACGCTGACGAAAATGTTATTCGCTGATGCGAAATAAAACAATAATTTGTGTGGTTTTGTGTTTTCGTTCAACGCAAATCTCTCTTCTACATTTCGAGTTTACCTGAGCTCCCACCATTTCGTGTTGTATCTTGATTTGGGTGTATCACCATTGAATACGCTCCAACGCCATTGGTCCATCAGATACCCGAACGGCAAAAAGGCAATCTTGTCCAAAGCCATGCTTAATAGGAAGTTGATGTCACTTTCTATAATGATAATGAACAACAGTTTCGAGGCCATCATCTTGTACCTCATTTTGAGTAAAGTAATTTGAAGACAGATATAGTGAATACTATGGTCAAGAATCGGTAAAATATTTTGATGAGCTCGGTCGAAATTATTTTTTCCGCAGCTATCATGGATACTGAAATGAAAATGCTGGATTCGCGAAACAAAGCCAAACTATCCAATCAGTTCCGACATTCATGAGTAACCATAGTCTGCGTTCGAGTCATAAACTATTAACTTCCTTTTAAAACCACCAGCATGTTACATCTAGAATAAATATGCTTATACAATCAACAAGATGAAGGACGAAAATGACCAACAATTGTGAACGATGTTGGAAAAATTACGTTAAATAAGTAACGTTTCTAACACGGTCAGTCCTGAGCTTTCAAACATTCAATGTTATCCGATTACCTTCAAATGGCCATGTTTACTAATCAATAGCTTCAACCTAGGCTTTTTAGGACCTGTCCAGGCCTGGAAGGTGGGGGTGGCATTTCAGCGCCCTCCCCCGGAATAGTTTTCTTACTCCTTGAGCTAGGGAGCTGAACTTATTACACTATGACATTGGGTCAAGATCTACAGAAATGTAAAAAATGTAAGAAAATATCCATGATGGCTGCTTTGATGACGTCATAGTCATTTTTGGTCGATTTTTGTTTTTTTGTATTTCCTTGCAAAGACTGCATGATAAAATTAGTAAATAATAGGGACATGAAATAAAATATATTTTGCCCAATTTTGCCCGAAGAAAAGCAAGAAATTTGAAGAAAAATGACGAAATCGTCACTTTTCGAGTACCCCACATGGCCGCCATATTGAATTTACCAAAACATATGATAAATTAAAAAGTCGCGGAGGGTCAGCTTTCATTTATTGGTCGTTCCGGAGATAGGAAGAAAGTTTGGTAGGGAATGACTCCCCTGGCCAGATAGGGTTAAAAGAGAGAACGGACTAGACGCTTGTAATCTCAAAGATACCAGATATACCAGATGGTCCTAATAATTACAAGCGTCTAGTCCGTCATTCATAATCCAGCCGTCGTCCATTAGAGAATATCCGCGTCCATAATCCAAAGACCTATTCCATTTTCCACATAACAGTATTAGCACCAAATTCAAAAAGACAATCATAGTATACATAAACATAGGCTTGTTTCCTGCAAGAGAGAAGCGGTCAACAGTTTTCAAGGATGCCGGCAAGACATCATGATGTTCCAAAAATATCAAATCCGTATCGCTGATCAGTATTCTTAATCCATAATATTCGTTGTAAAGTCGTCATCTAAAGAATGATGTATATCAGTCACGCTTTGATTGTGACTGTTCATATGAGTACCATGAGGATCTTGAAGTACATGGGTTCATAGACCCGGGTTAAGCGGAATTAGACACAAGTTACGAAACGTAACGCCATAGATCTTGCACGCTACGTTCGTATTTTGCTATCAGCATGCGATATGTATCGCCAAATTTGAAAACTTTGAGTGGAGGCGCTTGGTGGAATAGCCCTGTTTTATAAGTTTCTGCAACAATGTTTTGTGGCGTTGATTAAAATCGTCACATTTAACACAGGATCTAGCAAATGCTACTAAGCGAGATATGTATACGCCATATGCAGGTCCCACTGGAATATTACTGTCCAGAAAGGGATAGTTTACGATGTCGAAATTGTAATCATCTCTTTTGTCATAAAGTCGACGAGAGAATGCCCGCTTCATTTTTATAGAGATAGAGATCTAAATAAGATGTGCCTGTAGGGCTATCTGTAGTTTCCTTCAAATCCAGTGAAGGTGGATATATATCCTTCACTGCGTCATTTATATAGCGATTATCCACAGCGAGAAGATCGTCTATATAGCGTTTGGTGATGTCCTAATAAGCATCTTTCAAAGAGAACCTCCTTCTAACATTCGTCGACCTGTCAAAGATCTGCCAATGAACTTTGAAAATATTCATGCAAGATTAACCACATTGAAACCAACTTAAATATTGGACTTAGTGACCAGGCAGAACTCGAAACCGCAACGTCTACGTAACAGTCTCCTGATTAAGCAAAAAATGCGACCTTTAGATCCTGATCACTTACCGTAATCGTCGGTTGGGTTTTGCAGAAGGCCAATTTTCTCCAAATGTGCAGGAGTGCTCACAGACAAGGCCAGTACGTCACCCACAGCCTCGTGAAATCCTGGATTGATAAAGAGCGTAAATGAAGAACAATTGCGGCTGTTGGAGGAGCTACATACCGTTCGAATTTGTACTAAGTAATGATAGACTTGAGACTACAAATATAATATATTTCACTGGTTATATTTTCTTAAATACCATTAACGTACTCAGGAAGCTTTATGCATTGCATTTTTCAGGTTTTACCAGCACCAAATTGTATCAACGCAGCTTAATGTTCTGCTTGTTTATCTCGCGCGAATGTTTGAAAGAATAAGTCTTACAACATCCCCACTCTGCTGAAAGCGATTTATGTAGTTATCTCAGTCATTGCCAACGCACAACAAGCAGTCCACAATTCCTGGTTGGGTAATCTTTCTTGCATTTCAGCCTGACTGATGAATTAGTTTATCACAATTTCAGCAGAGTGAGGGCAGATTTGACGTGGAACAAAAATACTGACATCAGCAAAACGGATTTAAAAATCAATTTAGCAGTCCGAAACAGAAAAATGTTTGCAGATTAATGCCAGCTGTCATCAGTTAAAATTCATTGAAGGGTAGATAGTTTGTCAGCGAGGATATACCTGGGTTAGCCCCTCCGCGGAAGACAACAGGGTGATGTTTATACTGCAGAAAATACTCCACGTGGCCCATTTCATGGTGTACAGTTATCAAATCTTCCATTGTGACTCCTGTACACTGCTTGATTCTGCCAGGAAATAATTTATGTATGAGTTCCAAATTTGCATGATTAGTGTTTACTGAATATGATCCATCAAAGCATAATTAGATTACAAGCGTCTAGTCCGTCATTCATAATCCAGCCGTCGTCCATTAGAGAATATCCGCGTCCATAATCCAAAGACCTATTCCATTTCCATATAACAGTATTAGCACCAAATTCAAAAAGACAAAAGTATATATAAACATAGGCTTGTTTCCTGCATCAACCAATGATGCCGGCAAGACATCATGATGTTCCAAAATATCAAATCCGTATCGCTGATCAGTATTCTTAATCCATAATATTCGTTATAGAGTCGTCATCTAAAATGATGTACCTCAGTCATTTGATTGTGACTGTTCATATGAGTACCATGAGGATCTTGAAGTACATGGGCTCATACGGCCCCTAGCCCCGGGTTAAGCGGAATTAGACACATGTTACGAAACGTAGCGCCATAGATCTTGCACGCTACGTTCGTATTTTGCTATCTATTTTGTCGAAATACTAGACACAATTGTAAACATGGAGCTCATAACCTGACGTAGGGTTATGATGGTGTTACCATCATCTACTGATTGCGGGCTAAAACTCGTCCAAGATGAAAGGATCGAGAAATTGGATGTAACGCCAGAAGATAACAAGAGTGAAACAGGCGAAACATTTTCCCAGTCGTCCGGCGGAAACTATCTACCCCTCAATCCACTCTAAACACTCATCTGGGGTACCTGGGTTAGCTCCTCTTCTGAAGTTCACAGGATGGTGTTTGTATTGAAGGTAGTATTCAATGTGCCCCATTTCGTGATGTATGGTAATTAAGTCTTCCATATTTATTGATGTACATTGCTTGATCCTGCAGGAACAGTTGCACACAGATTGGTCAGACGCAAGTCATGTAGCTAATACTAAGATACGAAAACCGGATCAGACATTCCCTAGCCAGCCTTTGTTCATACTATGTGTGTCCATAATCGACATGTCTTAATAACATGACACTGTTAGCACCAACATTTAACGAAACATGAAATCAATTTATAGAAAAATACAATAGAAATATATAGTACTCAAGGAGTCATTGTAGGATTGACATCGCCATGTAACTACATCTGTCAAACTCGAGAAGTAATAGCATAACAAAATATTTCACCTTCAAATAATAAAGCCATTTGCAAACAATAAAAAATGTATTATTTCAGTATGTTCACATGATAATCCAACGATATTAATTTAACGTGATCGTAAACCCTCTAGTAAAGTTTCCATCAAATGAAAGACCATTGCAAACAGTGTGGAGAAATATTTATTGTATTTTTTTGCGATTTTTATACACAGAGTAAACTACAAATAAAGCATGGTAGTCTACGGTAGTCTGTTGCAATCATATCTAGATCCAGTGACGTCACACTGCCTTAATATATATTTCAAACTTTTGTATGCACTTTCCAATGCATGATTCAAGCTTAACGTGTGTATACTTTGAGTTTCAACACAGACTCACTGTTCCAATGTGCATGTTTCATCAAAATCTGCGAGATGGTAACTCCTAAGTGTCAAGTCAATTTGAATCTTGCATTTAATTTCCCCGATTTTGGTGAAACATGCACATTGGAACAGTGAGTCTGTGTTGAAACTCAAAGTATACACACCTTAAGCTTGAATCAAGCATTGGAAAGTGCACTAAAGTTTGAAATATATGTATTAATGCAGTGTGACGTCACTGGACCTAGATATGATTGCAACAGACCACCATAGAATACCATGCCTTATTTGTAGTTTACTGTGTGTAATAAAATAATAAAAAAAATACAATAAAAATTTTCCGACACTGTTCTCAATGGTCTTTCATTTGATGGAAACTTTACTTGAGAGTTTACGATCACTTTGATGAAATTTTATTTTATTCTTTGATTAAATTTTATTTTCAGCGGGGACTATCGACACAACACTACAACCAAACTTGTTATATCTGGAAAATTCCAACTGAAATCTAAATGGAACCATTTTGGTTTGATATTGACGTTTATCTACCTTTCACATCTTATGGAACTATTTTGGGTTTCTGTTTCGAGAGAGAAAGAATCTAACTTTCTTGGACTAACCTGATAGCTTGTAGAAAAAAAACAGTGTTCATAGTAAACTAAAATATGAAAATATGTTATTCTAGTGTCTTATATCCAGCGGTCGCCAAACTCACCGAAAGTCTTTTTGATTATAGAAATCCCAAGCTGACGCATGACAAACCACCTCTCGGCCGTCTGTGGGTTTCTCAATCATTGAGTGGTCCCAGAATTCTTGAGGCATCGCAATCAGTCCAAGAGAGGTGAAGAACTCCTCCGAGACGTTGAACATGCGCAGTGCTGTGTAACCCTGGTGAATGTCAAACAATATGGGAACGACTGAAATTCGGGAGAACGAAAATGTGTCATTTTCTATCTTCTATCAGACCATATTTAAAGAAAGAGGACATTTACATATACAACTGGTCAATCTTCCCCAAAAGGAAGAGAAAATAGCTTTTCACGGATGTAGTAGCAATGGAGGTATTAGTCTTTCAATGTTAAACCAAATCGGGAACTCTATACACGTGGAGATAATCTACTACTGAGAGTACATTGCCGATTATCTAACAGATTAGAGAAAAAGAGAGAAAATTAAGTTAAACCTCACGATCAGTATTGTTTCATCTTGCTGGTTTAGATGTTGATGGACCAAGATAAAGACCAAGATGGCCAAGATAAAGACCAAGATATAGACGTGATAAATCAAGGATGACCAAAGGCACTTGAGGAATTATCAGTTCTTGGATATATCAGAATTATGGATGAGCTGCTGGTAATAGGAGTGTAAACTAATATGGGATTTCATAGAAGATAATATTATTAACAAGCCTGTGGTATTACCTCGTGTCTGCAAGTCAGCACATACAACACATATCACGAATCGTTGGATTCTTGGTATGTGCTTTAGAATAAGTTAACCAGAAGACTATACTGTAAAGTCATGTGGCTCTGTCAGTATGTCGGCACCTCTTCCCACTACCCTTATATGCGTTGTAATTGACTGAATTATATTTCTATCGGTACAATTGTACCTGTACGGTACAGAGAGGATTAAGATTAACAACTTGATAACGGTGCTAGTTTTTGGACTGAAACGTTATCCATAACTCTACGTTTAGAGTTATATACAGCCAAATTTTTGAGTGCCACTCAATGTGATGATATGCGTAATGTGATGATATGCGTTACGTTTAGAAATCGTTTTACCTGAGATACCATAGTTGGCGTAACGTCCACACTGGGTTTGTCGTAAGGCTGCAAAAATTCTAATAAATTATTCCATGACTGTGCCCACATGTTTCCTGAAGGTAGAATATTTTTTATCACAGTGTGAAATGAAACAGCAGGCGGGTTCTATAATTTTAATAATAAGCATAGCGATTCCATTTATCTGTACATTACGCCCAGGCCTGGGGAGGGGTCATTTTCTTCAAAAAAATACATAACCAATCATTAAGCGCTCTCAGTCAGCTCATTGCGCCAATCGGCTGCGAGGTTTGAGTTTTGACTGGTTTGAATTTTATCGATGACCGGTCTACTTTGATTTTCAGGCTGAAATCGACATCGGGTGTCAAAGGGGAGACCAAAGGCTTCAGATACCGACGTGCTAGTTCAAAACAACCGTGGGGGAATGAAATGTACGAGATTGTGTGATAGACGAAACGACTCGAGAACTGATCCCAATCACAACATAATATGCAGAACACTCCGCGAGAATTTAGGGATTACCTGGACTCGTGAAGATGATAATTACTCGGAGTACCAATACTAATTCGTAAGAATCTATGTTTTGTTTAACTCACATACCTAGAAGATGAGCTGGAATGTGGCCGGTGCTGGGAAATTTGTCCTTCCCGTACAGTGTTTTGAGGTGCCGTCGGACAAAAATGTGCAAGTTTTGGTAGAGAGGACGGAGTTGCTCATACAAGGCGGCCACATCCTCAACAAATGTATCACTCTCGTACCATGATCGCCAGTAAGCTCCAGTATCCGGGTAACCTGTGAATATATGTTAAACATTATTCATAATATTTCCGTATTAATGGATATATTCACACTCTTGAAACATCATTTAAAGAAGTGCTTGACGTGAAAATCTCAGCTTTCTCGAGCTTTCTCGACATATTCTATGTTCGACAATCACGGACTCACTGTGACAGGTGGCAACGTGCACAAGAAGTCAATCTGCCAATTTTAGCGAACGTTCGATCACATGAACTGATATTTGTCACCAGTTTTCATGTGTGACAGTGGGCATTGTGATGGCATCGAGAATTAAAATGTCGTGGAGTTCACGATCTCCCGGAATCTGATTTTTTTCAACGGAATATACATATCCCTCGGGGCAGTTCACCGCCTCTTCTTCGCAGCTACGATGATAAGATTAAAAGTGAGAGATTATCGGAACTGTCTATCGCAACAGCTTGATTTACCCAGAATTAATCAACTGCAGCGCATTTGGGGAATTTGGCAGACAGCAGAAAACAAACAATCGGTAACTACCGGTAATTAAATAACTGTTCATCTCTTTACAACAGAAACAACCACACTACATCAAAGTTAACGGTCGTTTGTTTGAAAACAAATCAGCAATGTTTCTTTTTCGGAATCAATTAATGCTCACGCATAATCACATCCTCAAAATTAAATATCTCGGTATTTAGTCTGCTGGTATTTGGCTGGTAAGATTAGGGGTTTTGTGAAATGATGTTTTGGTACAGCGCTATATGTAAAGTGAACGAGGGTAGAGTCGCTCCACTGGCAGAAGGGGAGATAACCCTGTTTGAAGGTTGCAGCAGAGTAACACATCGGACATAGTGACAAACATTTCTTAATACTATTTTTTCAAACAGTGTGAAAACCCACGGGAACATATTCACTGAGATAATCCGCTGACTTTTATCGGATTAGCTCATTGTTCTGATATCATGAGGTAATACAAATGCTAATTATAGACACCAACGTAGTAGAACAGAACAGAATCCAGCTGGAAAATGTCGAAGATATCAGGCATACAGGCGAGAATTACGACGGTTATTGATTTTGATCTCAATTTTTCCTTCAATTTCCTCATAAAGCATTATAGTTCGTGCCTGTTGTATCATGTTTGTAATGGATATTATTAAAAAAAATTCGAGATTATTTTCCTAAAGGTGAAGGAAAATATAAATTGTAAGAAGTGTATAATTAAATCTATAGGAAATCACAGATGATCCATGTTAACCTACCGTTTGCACGGATGGCCTCGTTGCTGAGCTTAGCAAACTCTTCATACATGTTCTTCATTTTCGCCCCCGTAGCCTCTCTCCATCCTACCCAAGCTTGAAGAAGCTTATTGTAGTCACGTGATGTGGCCATCACACGAGTCAAACCTAGGGACATGAATATAAAATAATATGACATAAAAGTGCGCTGTGAAACAGCAGATGTACATGTGTTTGTTCTACTATATATTGCATATTATGTCTATGCAAAACGCACATGGTGCTTAAATTGTAATTGCCTTGAAACGAACATGAGCACATACGTTCATTGTTGCTCCATATTATCTTAATATTTGTAGAAAGTTTTGCTGATCGAAATTCGCTCATTTATTTCTATATATTTACAAGGTTGTATTCATTTCTTGACTTTACATTCACCAGAATAATTGTGAATAGGAGGTCAATCTCGAAAGAAAATGAAGAGCAGGCGCCCGATTGGACTAGTTTGCCATTTAGAAATCAATCTATTCGTCCTTCGTCTTTCGGAGAGTTGTGGATTGCCTGTGACCTTGACCACTGACCTCAATTTTGCCACCCAATATAACACCTACCGCGATCGACTTACATGCACAAACCATTTTCCCAATGATTTATTAACTGGTGGCGCACATTGACTGTTCTACCTGAATAGGTTTCTTATTTGTCATAATCTTGAAGTATTTCTAAAGTTTGACGACGATCCACATCTCTGAACTGGAGTGATCTCCCGATGATTCCAATAATTTCCTGATTTGAGAATCACAGTAATGATATATTGTTCTTTGAAATGTGAGCGCAATTTTTATACCTAGCATCGTCTCCACTCGCCAAAAAGTCGACGTTTAAGGATTGTCGGATATTTGTGTCACAGAGAATTTGAGTCTTGATCTGATTCTCAATGTTGTTATGTGACACATTGTATTCCTCTCATATATACACTCGCATAAATTGTCATCCCCAAGGATTGTTCCGATTTTTGGGGCACACTGACCCTGAACTTTGACCTACGGACCACCAACATGTCCCTATGTTAACATATAAGAAGCTGCTGCTACAGTGTTTGAAAATAGGATCTTTTCAACTGCACGATAAACCAATGCCACAATATATGATCTGGGTGAATAGTATGGATGAAAGTATGTAAGTAACAGGCATGCATATATGATATGATATGATATGAATCATGGGCCTACATGACAGGCATATTTGTATATGCGGTGAACATCACTCTGTGTGTACTAACCTGGATCTAAGGACAGTACTCCCTCGCCGCCAATGGTCACCTTCCCGGTGCTGTAAATGTTTTCCATGTCGGCGTTGAGCTTTGACAACTGGCATCATGTAAAATAAAAGCACATCACGATTTTGCTTTATACAGAAGTCAGCTAGTAAATAATACAGAGAGTACTTTTTAATTCCCTTCGCCATCCACGCAGACCTTTCCTGTATATTATATCTCTCTCATATCGGCATTCGGCCGAGACAGCTAAGATAGAAAAGGACAAGAAATATGCTCAAGGTGTAAAAAAAAAAGCATGTATCCAGCAAAATGTCCTATCTATAAAGACTTTCTTACAGCATATGTTGGGGTCAGTGATTGCGAAACAATACAACCAGTGTCCCACTGTAGACAAATCGTGGGGGATCGATGGTCTTCTTGCATCGGGAAAACAAGACGCACTAGTGGTAACTAACCTTCAGCGAGGTATCGAAGAAATTACCGGACAAAAGCGGAAACTTAACTTTGTCGGAAAAGTCTCCTCAACGTAATTTCTCTCCAAAAAATTCGTCCTGTAAAGATGCTCTGTGAAATGAGGTTCTTTTGGAACACTATCCATCTGTTGTTATAGTTGGAGGTGTGGGTATTGCTGGACGATATCATAATTGCACATCGCAGACGATAATTGTCTTCAGCCTGACTGAGAAATGCAACGACACTGGTTGTTTCAGCCTGACTGAGAAAGGCAACGACACTGGTAGTTTCTCATAGACTTCGCTACAAGTCTAGTTTATTACTACTCAACTCTGACTTAAATTCGTAATTGTTCCGTTACTGAGGATTACAATATGTCTAGACTCCATCTCTTGAGTATTCCAGTACAACACTAACCTCATACTTGTGAAAAGTTTGATGATTTCAACAAATTAAGCAAGTTGACAAGTTATTTAGTCCTACCAAGTAAGGATAGAGTAATGTGTATGGCCTTAAACCCGCTTTATCAGTTCGGTACAACTCCAGAAGGAGACTTTTCATCGTGACTTTGATCTTACAAACTGGAGGAAAATAAAGATGGCGATGATTGCCATATCGGACATACATACCGACACTTCGTCTTCAGGTTATATCATTGTACCGAAAGTTTTATTGAATTCCCGATAAACACGACCGAACGCATGTGCACTGCCAACCAACGTTGTCGGCAGGCGGTAACTATAGCGAGCGCATGCGTAATAAATAATCGCCAACAGTTTGCAACAATGTTTGCAGTACCCAGCTGCGGGGAGTGACGCTTCATCACAAAATTGTTTTAATCCATGTGAAGGCCATACAAGAAACAATTTTATCAAATAAGGTAGAATTTCTTATAATTAAGTTTGTTAATTTCCGAGATAAACACCAGTTGGCACTCGCCCCTCAGTCTGGCTTCATCGAGGCATAGTGAAACATGGCTCCATTGAGGCACTGGAGGGAAGGATATTATTTCTAAATCTCCCGACATTCTTCGTTCTAACGACATCCTTCGAGTCTTTGGATAATTGAGTGCAAACAATTCAATTCCTGAATTACCTCCCGTTTAGACTCACATTTGCACTCAGACAGTCTATTGTTATTCTTCTCTTCCGACAGTTACTTGGAACATATACCGTGGATTCGGATGGAGATATATGACAAATGATGAAGAACTTCAACCTCTGATTGTAATCAAACTTCTATCAAGTTAAGCGGGAAGCATCATAATCAGGCGCTAGATGTCTGACATTTCGAAACTTTTATTGGTTACTCAGGCTTCATAGTCTATACCTTCAAATATCATCTACTCACCCTTTCCAACTTAGCTAGATCATCCATTGCAGCTGTTCCGATATCACTAATCTTTCCAAACAAACGTTTGAGCGTTTGATTTGTGAAGTTTTCATAGTCAAACAACGAGGCATTTCTTGAAGATTCCTTGTCAAACGCAGCACTAGCCAAACCAGCGGCTATCTGAAAATAAAGACAAACCCTTCATTATATCTGGCTCCTCTGTAATACCCCCAGTCATGACCATCCATTTCTTTGGTGACTTCTTCTGTGGGTTGCTTGAATTTCTCATTGATACTATCAATGTGACATCATGGAACCTGCTCTATCCTCATTACCACACGTTATATAGACAATCTCCCTGCTTTGGGTAATCCATACACAAAAACACGGGCGACAGCGCGATGGATATTTATCCAACTTGAACGGAACTAAATATAGTCAAAATGGAACATCACATTCATTTTACAGCTTCACTTACACTCGCTCCAACTTTACGACAAGAGAGGTGATTACAGCTGCAGCATTGTTAACTGTCTCTTTCCAAAAAAAAAACACATTATGTATACACCTATCGCCCAGCTGCACGATTCCAATGAACGTCACAAAGCATTAGTGCAGAAACTGACTCTGCAAGGCTACTATACCAAGCGCTTTTGTCTTTTCTAAGTTTAGTGATATATATCACACTCTGATGATAAACTACAAACCTGGGTTTCTGAATACAATTTCAAAACACAGAATTTCCTGCGGTGCACTTCATAGTTTTTGTTTAAGTGAGCTTAACCGCGAAAGAAAGGGGCGTGTGAAAATTGTGAAATACAATACCTCTATGATGTTTTTATGGACTTTCCATAAGAAATAAGGTAAAATTTCTTCTGGAAAACTATTTGTAAGTTCGTTTGGAAGACAGTATACTGCCCGATCATAAGTATTTGGCGATAGAAACACCTCCAGCCATAATTGAAGAAGCTAGCTTTCCGTTAAAAATATATTTAGTTTGATGACAACACGGCTAATGGTGCCAATAATGTCCTATGCATGCGCAGTCAGAAAATGGTGATGGTCCAACACCCTTTAATAGCGACAAAACTTGGCCATCAACTTTAAAAGGTGATGATTTAGAGCCATCACCTTTAAATATTGACGGCTATCACCTTTTATTTGCCTCACCACCCTTAAAAGGTGACGACCTAAATTTACAATCATTGCCCATCACTCTTCAAAGGTGATGACAATCATTTTTAAATGTGATCATAAAAAGCGTGATGGCTCTAACTCATCATCTTTTCGGGGTGATAGTTATCACCTTTTTCTGAGCGTGTACTGTATACCGATTAGGGACGTGGATATTCTTCATGAACGACGGCTGGTTACTGAATGTTCAATCTGATGCTTGTGCTTATTATGGAAAGATTTTCCATCAGTACTCGAGAACACCATGTCTCATGCGTAAAAATCTATCCCCAGTACTCGAGAACACCATGTCTCATGCGTAAAGATCTACCACCAGTACTCGAGAACACCATGTCTCATGCGTAAAGATCTACCACCAGTACTCGAGAACACCATGTCTCATGCGTAAAGATCTACCACCAGTACTCGAGAACACCATGTCTCATGCGTAAAAATCTACCCCCAGTACTCGAGAACACCATGTCTCATGCGTAAAGATCTACCACCAGTACTCGAGAAAACCATGTCTCATGCGTAAAGATCTACCACCAGTACTCGAGAACACCATGTCTCATGCGTAAAGATCTACCACCAGTACTCGAGAACACCATGTCTCATGCGTAAAAATCTACCACCAGTACTCGAGAACACCATGTCTCATGCGTAAAGATCTACCACCAGTACTCGAGAACACCATATCTCATGCGTAAAGATCTACCACCAGTACTCGAGAACACCATGTCTCATGCGTAAAGATCTACCACCAGTACTCGAGAACACCATGTCTCATGCGTAAAGATCTACCACCAGTACTCGAGAACACCATGTCTCATGCGTAAATATCTACCAACAGTACTCGAGAACACCATATCTCATGTGTAAAGATCTACCACCAGTACTCGAGAACACCATGTCTCATGCGTAAAGATCTACCACCAGTACTCGAGAACACCATGTCTCATGCGTAAAGATCTATCACCAGTACTCGAGAACACCATGTCTCATGCGTAAAGATCTACCACCAGTACTCGAGAACACCATGTCTCATGCGTAAAGATCTACCACCAGTACTCGAGAACACCATGTTTCATGCGTAAAGATCTATCACCAGTACTCGAGAACACCATGTCTCATAGTTTCTGCTAGATTAATTCTACTTCCTAGTCATTGATGGGTTTGAACAAGTCCTGGAGGGCAGGAATGGGGTGAGCGAGCAGTCGCCAGCTTTGACAAGTGATAGGCAGCCGTCGTCCACTGATAAGTTGCGCTTCAATACTCGGGATAGGTGTGAGTAGGAGAATCAAGCCCCTCATAACTAATTCTTCACGCTGGTGTCTAGAGAACAACTTTCCTGACATCCTTGATCTTAATAATATCCGATATCTGGCGCTTTGCTCCTTATGGTGATTGCTTCTCATGTTGTAAACCGAAATTACGGGTCATATGAATGACATGTCTCCCATTTCACCATGATGTTCCAATGAACAAACACTACCGAAGCATGACTCTCAAACTATCTGAAATTCACTCGAGTAAAAGAATACACGTTAGTGATAAAGATCTGACCAACGGAACATCATGATATCTTCCCGGCATTAGTCATATGCAACAATCCACTGGCTGCGCCCATTAACTTAACATTAGATCTAAGGAGAATGGGCTTTTTAAAGACTTTTTCTGTAACTGTTGAAGTTGCCGTGCCCTGATGTTGTAGATACAGCACGAAGGAATGACATACAAAAATATTGGCAACATACAAGAATGTCCTATTGGTTCCAATTTTATTTTTAAAATGAGATATTTGGCTCATTCAATCCCATACAACACTATTAAATTCTGTAGACCTTGAAAAAGATGCCGTGCTCTGACGTTGAAATATTACCATTGGTTTATTTGTTCTGTATAATTGAAAGCCTGGTGACATATTGATGTTTCCCTGGGCCTTCAGACTTTGGGGAAAAGACGTTTCTAAAGGTGTATGCTACAGCCTAGCTCATTGTTAATCGGACTAACTGCTGCGCGGTGCGGCCTGCTTCAGCCGGGCGCATCGCGCGTAACTTGACCCCTTCCTGTTGTATATGATAATATGTTGACTGCCTCCTTTTTACACGAAAGAAGCTTGTGTTTGATGCCAGGTTGCGAGAAGCCTGATACGACAAAGATATTTATATTATTGATACGGAAATATTTATGGACGAGGGTAGGCTCCCAATCTAATTAAAATTGAATCCTATCTGCTCCCTCATTTGGATATGTCGCTTGAAGGATCTAACAGGCTTGAAGTAACTCGAGTGTCGACATTGCGGCATCATAATACGGGGTAAATATATAGACTGGCCTTTGGTATAAACATTGGAGTAAACGGACACGGTGATCCTATCTCCTCTCCCCAACTGCAAGTGGATTAGTCCAGATGCGACCATGATGTCATAATGCTATTAAATATTCATGGTATGGGCGCTCAGAACACCAAATTCATTTGAAATACGTAAGATCCAATATAGCGACATGTACAATTGGGAAGCATCGATAGAATATTAATTTATTAAGATTGGTTACCTCCTATATGTCGGACTTGACGGTTGTATTCTTGGAGAGAGATCTGTTACAGACGCACACCTATACACTTGATGTCCCGGCATTAATTCAATATTTAAGCACTAATGGATGTAAACGTCTGGAAAGTTTATAAGCGTATGCAAATACATCAGATATGCAAACAGACTCACAATTTGAAGTAGACACCACTGAACTCACTCGCTTTAATTCCTCAACTTGATTCACGTGCCAATTGCATGTTAGGAGATTGTAAAGTAATCGTTCTCACTTTAAAACTCGGTTATATATGTATGACACCTGTCCTACGTAAATAAGGGCGACATATTATCCCGGATTTTGAGATGCACAAAGACGTATAGACAGGTGATGAAATTACTTTTTTATGTGTTCTGTAGTCTTCTTTTACAGGTCTGTTGATCCGTTCAAACACGAATATGATATCCCGGACAAGCAGTATTTTACATCCATAACTAAACAAAAATAATAATACCATTATTGCACTCTTCAATAACTTTAACCGTGAGTTCTTATTCAGGTGTCTCAAGTGGCAGTATTTGAAGACTGTATGGGCCTGATTTGTAAGCCACATTTCGAAAATAGAATCCTCGGATTATTATAATGTGGTGACACTGTTTGTTGGTTACCAACTCTCGACCACCAGTATGCTATGATAGCTATTCACGAACAACTACTGAACCATGTTTAGCACAGTGACTGAATGGGAACGACAGCGGTAGTCGCCTTTGCCAGGAATTGTTTTGAAGTTTTGCTTTAGTTTTTGTTTGGTTTGAATTGTCGTTGCAACAGCAATATTAAACGCATTTAATCCAACTGTTTACTTATCGCCTGCCGATTTTTTTTAATTGAAATTGTAGTTTAAGGGCTGCTTCCCATACGGATTTCGCGGCCCATCAACTCAATGTTTTATTTTAATTTCACGTTACATTTCTTAGTTCATTTAAGATGTTTTCAAGAACTGTATTTTAAAATAAAGAAATAAAGAAATAAATAAATAAAATATCGCCTGACGATTAAAATCGTCCGTTTTTATATAGGTGAAAATGGCAGTAATTAATGGAAAGTTCGATCGCTTGATTGGGCAGTCGAAAGTTGTATGCCCATCACTGATTGATTGAATTACTGACGAGTATACTTTCCCTGTTCTGATTGGATCCGTGTATGCCATCATAGATATGCCCCATGAATTCCACGAAAAGTCGCGTTCATAATATTTGTGGAATTGGAAGCCAACAGAGTTCATTTGACAATGTTCTATCGAACTTCTCCCTGTGAATTCTTCTGGTTGGCGAGTTTTCTCTAAGTACAATCAGTAGATGCGAGATTTGGCTTAATGCCACACTCAAGGTTATTTCACTCATATGGTGAGAGCCAGTTTGGTTGGTGGAGGACAATCATTACAATCAATCAATCATCTTTATTCTCTCTCTCTCTCTTTCCATTAGGAGGTAAAATCATGGATCTGAGATATTCTCTCAATAAAGTTAGGAGGACCAGAAATGGTTTGACTGCAAAGTGGATGGGAAGAAATTGAACAGTGAATAAGGTCATTGTTACAGAAAAACATTGAACTGAAATAACCTGCAGTGTCGGGCAAAATAAGACTCCACTTAATAATATCTTTCCGCGATATCGGGGGTCACGTCCATTTGATCGAGACATATTCCCGATGCTTTCCTGATGGACCGAAAAAGTTCTCGACTGAAACCGGGAGGGCAGAGCGGGACCTCTGTCGACGAGCCTATTTCTTCCCGGTTCTATATCTCGATCTAAACGTCTCGGTTTTCGAGATGAATATGAAATTACCGGTATTCTTGAAGGGGGTTACGGTTTCTATATGTCCGTGCTTTATCGTTAATTTTGCCGTCACTTAGCTTCTTAGGCGATCCGAGTGTTTTGCGGGTATCATAATTTGGGTCGCTCTTCGTATACGCATATTGCGGCCCAAAATATGATCACGACTATGGAGTTTTTCAACGCTTAATTTACATACCAAGATGTTTTCCTAAATGAAAATTTAAATTCAAATTATCTTTTGTTGATATATAATTCAATGATCTTTATCCCCACAATAAGTGACTGTATACCGACGCGGATTCATTTTCTCAACATGTGAAATCAATGGATGGCTTGCAACTTAATCCAAGTTAATCCTTAGACAGTAATATGTTGCCCCGATAGCAGGGAAGTATTCGATTTTACGTTTCTTGTGTTTCACAATTATCATTTAATCTGTAGAGTTTTCATTGCCGAATGGCCTAGTACAAAAAAAACCCATAACGGTCCACCATAGAATGCTTAACTTAATAACGCAAAATAAGACGATACGAACTGAGGTAGATTTCGGAAAGAAATCGACATTCCATAGGAGTTTAATGACGCGGACATTTTGACCTTGCTGAATAAATTACGGACTATCAACGCCCTTCTTTCCGTTTAAACAGTTGTGTATGTCGATCGCTTGCGAAGCGTTGTTACTTTCAGTGTGTGAAACCGTAATTTGAGGCTTCCCTGTCAAATTCAGCTTAAGCTGGTCTATTTCACCCCGCTCCTTATCTCTGAACTTAGAGCTATTAACTGGATTATTCAGTTATAACGTTTTACTTTTCCATGAAACCATATTACTGTACAGTATACTGACAACTGCTCCGCAGGGAAATAGGGTTGGCTAATTTTCTTTCCTGTTTTAGCTGAGCATGAATTTTTGTCGAACTGTCTTCCCAAAGGCAGATACCCAGTTCAATGTATCATATTCGAAATAAGTTCAAACAAGGAGATTATGCCAGTAAAGTATAATGACTGATATGAAGTTGCCCGGTAGAGGCTATTGAAAATACTGACAATCGGAACTAGACTTGTTGATAATTCGCACACTAGTCGATCTTTTGAACAACTGTCGGCTCAAAACAACAGCGAAGGGGGAAGGGTAGTTAGAAAGAATGAACTGAAAAAACACTGTACACTAGGTTCGATAATACACTCACATTTATTGCTGATTTCCTGTCTAGAAAACGAACCAAATAATTAAATTATCCCCATATTCAGGGTGTAGTAATCACGTATTTTCTGAATAGCGGGAATCTGACGAAAACGTGGTACTCTAAGTCCAGATTCTAACAAAGAAATAGTACCAATACAGATCTTCTACCATTCTATATACTTTTAGAGGATCATAAGGAATAATTCTGGTCTATCAGTGAGATATGTAAGAGACAGGAAAGATTGACTTTCGGCGACTAAAAGGCAAACATATGACTCCACAGGAAAGCCTGCCTCAGTATTACACATTCCGACTAGAATACGGCGAACTCTAAGATGCAGCCTTGGTATTTCAGTCGTGCATTTATAGCAGCTGTTGAGTGATTTCGAGTGGATCGAGGTGGTCTGGTGCTTCGAGAGAAAACCGGGACAACATGACAGAGATAAATCGACACCCTTCAAGTCGAACTATTTATCGGTATTACTCGGTTATTGAGAAACCGTCTCCTTGAATTGGATACGATCCTTCGTCATTAGTGAGATAGCATGTCTCCACGAAACGTATATATTAGGGTCAGAGTTTCGATTTCACGGTTATGAATTTTTCACTTAACTTAAGATTCAAGTGAAGCTCTGACAATTAGGAGACGGGTCGAGTTTGAAGGTCAAAGTCTGTAAAAAAGATAATTATTAATGTATTCATAAGATGTATTATCTATCAGGTATTACTTGTTTTTGGAAATAATACACTGATAATGCGATACTAGTGTATGGCTGGTATCAGGACATTAGGACCAATCTGGAGCACCAGATTGCTCAATTCAATAGGCCTATTTCGCCAACAATGTATTTCACCATATCAACAAAATATTGCGAAAATAATTTTTAAAAAATAAGCACAAATAAGCTTCACTGAACTTACAATACACTTGTTCAATATCAGCCTGAATGATTGTGACAAACTGTAGATTTAAGAAAGTATGAAGAATAACTACGCGCGGAGATATTAAGAATTGAAGACACAAATGTATTCAAAACACACTGGAATACATTATATGCCGAACGTTTCTTTGGAGAACGCCTTTTACAGAATTTGAAAAAATTCATCAAAGATTTTCTGTCGTACCAGTAGCCTCAAGCGGTTTTGTATACTTATGTGGAGTTTTCCTCTGCTTAGTTGAATAGCAGCAGGCTATTTTCATCTACGCATATATTCTTATGAAGTAAAACCACCCGAACAGGTAACCTTATACAATGTGTACAGCTTTACATAAATCACCATACAAAGCTAGTTTCATGACTGGTTCTGTAAGCTTCACCACTGTAAGACCCGACTAGGCCTATATCAATGTCACATTCTGTTTTCTCTTAGCCCCTAGCAGGATTTGGTCGTATGTCCTACCAAGGGCATGTGGTGAAGTGCTAATCCATCCTTCTAATGTTTCCTGGCCCCTGTTTCGCAGAGTGATTGTTAAAACTGTCATTTTGTCTCTACTGTTTATGAGGCACCGACTCTACGTTGGCTCGTTTGAAACATCGCGTCTTCATTCCAAAGGCCTCGACAGGGCGTCCCAGCCCCACCCTATCCTGAGATCCCTACCGGAAATTTTTTGCACCGGAACTCCGAGTATACGACACCGGATTGATATATGGCGCAAAGGCTGTGGGTCATCAACCACTAAATAATCGCCGTGTTCAATCGCCTTACTAAATTGGCTAAGCACATCTTGAGAAAGCTATAACTAAATGACCCATCACACCAGGTAGCCTGGCCCCTCCGCTCAAACATATAAAAATTCAGCAAACATTCCCCACCATTTTATCGAGATAAGGCCACCAGAGATAGAGTCATCCCGTCCGACACCGTTATGGTAAACTATGGAGGTGGCCAATCAAACAGGATTTGGTCGTATGTCCTACCAAGGGCATGTGGTGAAGTGCTAATCCATCCTTCTAATGTTTCCTGGCCCCTGTTTCGCAGAGTGATTGTTAAAACTGTCATTTTGTCTCTACTGTTTATGAGGCACCGACTCTACGTTGGCTCGTTTGAAACATCGCGTCTTCATTCCAAAGGCCTCGACAGGGCGTCCCAGCCCCACCCTATCCTGAGATCCCTACCGGAAATTTTTTGCACCGGAACTCCGAGTATACGACACCGGATTGATATATGGCGCAAAAGCTGTGGGTCATCAACCACTAAATAATCGCCGTGTTCAATCGCCTTACTAAATTGGCTAAGCACATCTTGAGAAAGCTATAACTAAATGACCCATCACACCATGTAGCCTGGCCCCTCCGCTCAAACATATAAAAATTCAGCAAACATTCCCCACCATTTTATCGAGATAAGGCCACCAGAGATAGAGTCATCCCGTCCGACACCGTTATGGTAAACTATGGAGGTGGCCAATCAAACTGGCCAATTTTTTTGCGATGAAAATTTGAAAAAGGTGGTTTTGATATATTTGAGAATCAAACATGAAAATGTTTTAAAATATGTCATAGACCATTTCTCGCCCAGTCAGGTATAATGGCCAATCAAAGTTCGCCGGAATTCAAGTCCTGATAATAATCTTACACCCAGAAAGTGCAATGGAGGTTTGGTGTACGCCGCTAACTCTGCGAACAGTGAACTACAATTAAGTGTAATGCCACATTTACAGTACAATATCCATACTACCTATAAAATGCGTAAAATAACCGGTGATATACAATTTACACAATTTATAATGAACAACTCTGGAAGGGTAGCACTTTTGAGACTAGAAGATATACTTCCTCATTACATCTGCGGAAGAAGATTCTATATCTAGGAAAGCGCATGCTTATATAAATTAGTTAGTCTCAAAAGTGATACCCTTCCTGAGTTTTTGATATTTATCAGACTAACACGGCTAGCCTACCACTTTAGTTATAAGTTATAATCATCTCCATGGCCTCAGTTGTACCAAGGTTAGTGCGGCTGAACGAACCCTGCCGCATTATGTCTTATAATCCTATAGTGTGTTTGACGGATTATTATCAATGGTTTATTTCCGTCTCGGTTGAAAAAAGAACTGTTCACCAAGCTATCGATATTCATTCGTTTATTTAAAAAAACGAACGCTTTGAGCAAATTGTGACTTCGCGAAAATGGCGATTGAAACTCGAATGATATTTGGAAACGGTTCAGTGTCACAGAGTTTCACCTCTAAATTCTACTCCATCGCGGATGGAGAAACATTTAAGGTACTCGCTGTTGAGGCATTTTGGAACAATTGGGACAAATATCCATATGGAACTATTTGCGGTGAGCAGAGCTGTAACTACAAGCGTCTAAACCGTCATTCAATATTCAGCCGTTGTCCATCAAAGAATTTCCGCGTTCATAATCCAAAGATATATTCAATATTCCATATAACTGCTTTAGCACCAAATTTAAAGAGGGGACAATCAACAACCATAGTATACATAAACATAGGCTAATTGCCAGCGTGAGAGAAGCGGCCAACATTTTTTGATGCTGCCGGTATGGAGAAAACTAGGTAAACTAGGAATGACCCGTGTCTACGAGTGTCCGACTATATCTTCTAACTCAGGTAGGACACTTTTCTCCACATTGGAGACAAGTGTCCGTCCTTTGTTGCAATAAAAAGGGATATGAAAAGGGACTCTAATCACCAGGACATTATTTTTCATCACACCGGCAAGACAACATGATGTTCCGTAAATATCAAATCCGTATCGCTGATCAATATTCTTAATCCGTATGATTTTCGTTGCAAAATCGTTATGTAGAGAATGATGTATCCCGGTCATGCTTTGATTGTGGCTGTTCATATGAAACATCTTGGAGTACATGGGTTCATACGGCCACTAGCCCCGGGTTAACCGGGATTAAACACAAGTTAAGAAACTTAACGCCATAAATCTTGCAGGCAATGCTCGTAATTTGCTATCAGCAAATTTCAGAAACTTTGAGTGGAGGCTCTTGGTGTTATAGCCCTGTTTTATAAGCTTATGCAATAATATTTTGTGACGTTGATTAAAATCGTCACATTTCACAGGATCTAGCAAATGCTACTAGGAGAGATATGTATACGCCATATGGCGATCCCATGGGAATATTGCTGTTCAGAAAGAGATAGTTTACGATATCGAAATTGTGATCATCTCTTTTGTCGTTAAGTCGACGAGAGAGAAGGCCTGCTTCGTTTTTATAGAGATATAGGTCTAAATATGATGTGCCATTGGGGTTACCTGTAGATTCCTTCAAATCCAGTGAAGGCGGATATATATCCTTCACAGCGTCAGTTATTTAGCGGTTATCCACAGTGAGAAGATCGTCTATACAGCGTTTGGTGAATGAGAAGGTACGGGCTTTGAATACCCGCCCCCCCCCCCCCCCCCCACACACACACACTCTACCCGCGCCAGGATAGGCACACTTGAACTCCCCGTGAATATTTCGTTATCCCGGACTGGGGAAATAATCATCTTGTGTGGAATAAAATAGTTTTCTCGGTTTTCTGAAATTCTGTAATGAAGAAGGAGTAATTTCAGCAGTATTTTGTCCTAGCCTACGCTAAGTATTCATTTAATAACCATTTACGTTATACCCGAGACAAGTATATTCTACGCTGTGGATCATAATGACAATTCGTTGTCGGAGTAATTTATTAGAATAATGAAATGTCACAGTTTTAGCTTGAATACGAAATAGGTCAAATGAGCCTGTTTGGATGACTTGTTTTCTTCCTCTTCAAAATATTTATCACGTCAAACATATATCAGCATTATATATCAATATAATTAACGGATGCGTGCCAAATATTAAAGGTAGCCATTTTATATTATTATCGAGCTATGACCGGTTTCTCCTATACAGGAGTGGGGGGGGGGGGGTCATTTCGGCAGTTGTTCAGTCTAACGTATGCTTGCAATCCAATAAATGGTCCTGCGCATTATTCCTTTTCAGTACAGTACAAAGTGAAGGTAAAATGAGTGAATTTGGGGACATTTTTCATCATCTAAAATTGTTATGACAAAGCGTATAGCAGCATCATACACAAACATAAATCGTATATCTGTGCGGAATATTGGAGGTATTCTTAAAATTATACCGACACCCGCTTTATCAGATATAGCTAATTTTCATTTTTTTTAGTAGGAGTGGTGATCCATCTGTCTCCAACAGAGTAAAAAATACTAGTTGCAACTGGCTGCAGGCGTTTTTGCAAGCCCAACAATCAAAATGTTATTGCCAGAAGGAGACCACGAAAAGCCTTTTTTCAGGGTCTTGCTAAACTAGTCGGTATTCTAGTTATTTTTATAGGAAGTCTTAAAGTTGGACTTTGAAAATGATTGATAAGGAAATGAGAAATATTTGGAAGCCGGATGCGGCCATCTCGAGTTTTCGCATTTTCGCATCTATAATAGTGTTTTCCGTGTCTCGCATCGCGTTTTCGTGTCTTCTCCTCGCGTTTTCGCGTCGGGTTTTCGTGTTTTCGCGTTTTCGCGTCGGGTTTTCGCGTTTTCACGTTTTCGCGTTACTATTATAGATGCGAAAAAGCGAAAACGCGAGATGGCCGCATCCGGCTTCCATAGGAACACGTATGAAGCATATTTAAAAGGAAATAAGAAAGTGTTCTGACAGGGCCTAATGCCTGTAAATCCAACCACGCGTGAAATACTAGGATTTATAATTAAATTGTCAGTCTTGGGCTTGCACATAATTATTCATTTCAATGGATCTAAGTTTTAATTACATAATCTAGGTCGTTTGTAGCGCAATATAAATTTTTATTTGGATTAACAACATCCACATCAAGGTTGCTCATTTAGCTAAACGTTCACATGATTGATCTGGATTTTTTGACAGTTCATACTACAATTATTGTATTCATTGGCCAACTTGTAATTTATTTCTGTTCAACACTATCGTCATGCGCCTCATGCATGTGCGTCTCGATCACATGGGATTTGTTTTTAATCTCTCGTCAACGTAGAATGTAACCGTACCATATAAAGTACAGGATGTAAATTCCCACGAGCTATATTATGAACATGAGTACGAGCCGAACTAAGTACAGTACTCAGAGTTCCGTCCGTACTCAGAGTTCTAGCCGGTACTCAAATTCGCGGAACTCTGTGGATGCGACACCGGATTTCCTGCTTGGGAAATTACCATTGTCTCGCACAGACACTCCACTCCAGCAGCGTTTTATGTAGGGTAAAACACTTCGATGTTTCTAAATTACCCATTACTCGAAGAACATACTTATAACTTCTTTTTGTTGGATCATAACAATCTAACGTCCAACGTTTTGATTGAAATATAATCAGCATACACCCAGGCCGATGTGTTAATGCAAACAAAATCTTATCACTCGCTAAACCGAATGTTATAAATTTAAAATAAGAGAGACCGGATGAGAGGAAGAATGTAGCCTCTTACGTACTGCCAATTGCTCAAGTAACTCAAGGCGGGCTTCTCAGTTCACCGAGGCTGTCTGTTTCATTTATAGAGAAGTATGTATGAAAGACGCTATCACTCTTCTAATTTCGGAGTTGTGGCCTTTGAAAGCAGCCCGCTCAGCAAAGCACATTCAAAATACAAAGGTTATATGAATTTCGCTTACTTCCCATGCTAACCTATATTCTTAGAAATTGTACAACACTGTTACAAGCGTCTGGTCCGTCATTCATAATTCAACCGTCGTCCATTAAAGAATATCCGCGTCCATAATCCAAAGATCTATTACATTGTTCATATAACAGTATTAGCACCAAATTCAAAAAGACAATCATAGTATACATAAACATAGGTTAGTTTCCGGCAAGAGAGAATCGGTCATTAGTTTTCAATGATGCAGGCAAGACATCATGATATTCCAAAAATATCAAATCCGTATCGCCGATCAGTATTCTTAATCCATTTTATTCGTCGCAAAGTCGTCATCTAGAGAATGGTGTATCTCAGTCACGCTTTGATTGTGACTGTTCATATAAGCACCACGAGAATCTTGAAGTACATGGGTTCATACGGCCCAGAGGCCCCAATTAGACACAAGTTACAAAAAGTAACGCCATAGATCTTGCACGCTACGCTCGTATTTTGCCAAATTTGAGAAACTTTGAGCGGAGGCGCTTGGTGGTATAGCCCTGATTTATAAGTTTCTGCAACAATGTTTTGTGACATTGATTAAAATCGTCACATTGAACACAGGATCTAGCAAATGCTGATAGGCGAGATATGTATATGCCATATGCAGGTCCAACTGGAATATTACTGTCCAGAAACTGTATCACCACTCACCACCAAGTTTCTTGTGTCTTAATCCTACCAGATTGGGGGTGGGTCATGCTCCCCATACCAAAATTTGAGTGATATCCTTGGAACGACAGAATATTGAGAACTGCTGGCTTTGTAATTTATCATATTGGGGTCATTTTGATCCTATTTGCATAACCCCCCGAGCAGAGGATTATGACCAAATTGAAAATGGCGGCCATGTGGGGTACCATAAAGCGAAATTTTCGTCATTTTCCTCAAAATTGCTGCTTTTCCGCGAGGATTTTATTCACATCGGATTAATATTTACCAATTTATCATAGTTTATTTTGCGGAGAAATTACATAAAGGAAAAATTAAAAAAATCTGACCGAAAATTCGACCAAAAAAATGTCTTTTTGAAAATGAAGTCATTGTGACTTCATCAAAGCGGTCATTTTGTATTTTTTTTTTACATTTTCTGTTAGATTTTGACTCAAGGATATGGTTTGGTAAGTTTCATCCCTCTAGCTCAAGGGGTAAGATAAATAATTAGGCGGGCCGACACGCCCCCCCCCCCCAAGCCAGGCCTGGACAGGTCTCAAAAAGCCCAGGTCAGATAGGGTTAAGGTGTTGAAACCGCTTCGTGTGTGGTTATGAGACCCACATCAAATTGCCACTTGGTGTATATGCCTGGCTTTGGTAACGGCGTGAGTTACTTCGTTGAATTGACACGAATCAAGTCTTTTCCTAGTGTATTTATATGACAGCGCAAAATACAATGACGTTGACTTTGCTATAAGTTTCCATAAAATGGAACTCAAGTACCTTCAAGGATTTTTCTGGAAAAGTCACACTTCATCTTAGGAGACAGGGATATCGATTCCAACACTGTGATATTCTTGAGACTTCTATAATCACCACCTAAACGATGTGTGTCATCGGTTATCATCAATAGGGAACATTTATTGAATTTTTTTTAAATGTATTTCTCTAGAAGCATACATCAGTTTATATGAGTGTCGCGCACCAGTTCAAGTTTTGAAATGGTCTTCTCTAATATATCCGGCAACAGCTGATCAATTTCAACATCTGCATCACATTCACTCTGTTCTATAGGATCTTAGCCAAATTATGTTTAGACCTTCCCCCATATTGGTTCAAACCGGTTAACATTCCTTTTTATTAATTAGCTTTAATATTCAATATAAACCCTTCCTTTCAGTGAAAAAAAAATTATTAAGAATTTGCCCTACAATAAACTGTGAATCATATTTCCGCCCAAACCTGTGTAGTGTACTTTTTGTTGTGCACTATTCGGGAAACCAACATGATATGTACACTTGTTCAATTTGGAATTAGAGCAGTTCATCTTGTGCGCATTAACACTCACCTCAATATCATTTTCGAACGTCAATCAAGCTGGTATCATCGGCATTAGAAGGGGAATCAGCTACTGCATCAGAACTTTTAACCGGGACAGATTTATTTAATAGTATGAGTTATCACTATTGGCACGATGATTATATGATGGATTTGCGTTGCCTGTTGCTATAAATGATAATATAATTTTTTTTTCTCTCTCCCATATTATAGTCTAGGCAAACGCCTATCATAACAACAGTCTAGGCAAACATATCATAACGAGACAGCACGACTTACGAACGTTATTCTGCTATGCTTAAGTAATATATATATATTCAACACATTCAAGCTGTTCTACTTCTGAATGAGATAAGATTTTTAAATAAATTTCTGCCTTACTGTCACTTTGATATTAAACCTGAAGAAATAGAGCTATCTTCGTTCTCCATGTCGCTATAGTTGTCAACTTTCATAAATATATGCATTAAAACTGGATCACGTCTCAATGAAATACATTATATCAACTCATAAAAGGGTCACCATCTTCGGAGCAAATATTTACCTTCCTACAATATATTCATTGGAGGTGCCGTGGATATAATTTCATGTTATAGCTTGCGAACTTTTATGTATACAGGTGGATGAAAAATCATGCAGATGATATTTACACGGTAAAAGGGAATCATTGTACAGGCTGGATACATACCGGTACAAGAGATGCATGTACAATATTATTATACCTCACTGTGTATTCGTATATTTTAATTGGTTGAGGCACCATCAGGTGATATTCCGCAATTCTCGATGTCTTATGGAAAAACAGCTCTTCAATGTGATGTCCCACGATCTCGCGCCAATATCACACGATCACACGCTGACGTCGCACGATCTCGCGCAGTTATCCTTTCATAGCATTGTCGTCTGTTGTGCTGTCATTCCGCTGTAATCACGATGGCGTGTACAGACGGAAAGCGTTTTACGTTACGTTTTCGCTGCCTTGGTTTTTCTCTTTACACTGTACGTCTATTTGTATTGTTTATGGCTTTTTTTCGGTATAATAAAACAGATATTGCATGCTGTGAGGTGTGATATCACGATTTGTCAGCTCGAGAAGGTGATGTTCAACGAATGCCGCACTCGTTGAACATCACCTTCTCGAGGTGACAAATCGTGGAACATTCCGCCGGTGTAATAGTCGGGGAATATTCCTTAAATTCTAAGGAATTTTTCTTTCAGTTTATGGATTAAGAATACTTTTCGAGCGATACGGATTCGATATTTTGGAAAATCACATGATGTTTTCCCGGCATATGTATACTTTGATTTTTTTTTACTTTCTAGCTAACGCTATTATATGAATTAGGTCCTTGGATTATTGAGGTGAAAATTCTTCAATGGCTAAATATTGAATGACGGACTAGACGCTTGTATTTCAATTGCGGTCAATTTCGCAAGTTTGAAGTTGCATACAATATGTTTACAAACAATACTAATACTCCGCGAGGTAAAGTTTAGTTTGCATGAGTTGGTATGCGGTCAGATGTACCGATATAGATGTATGTATGGTGATAGAGCGTGTATCTACATGCATTTGAGTCATATTATTAGGTCGAACATGTATGTCCTGGTGCGACGACGCGCCATTGTCCTCTATTCTCCTTTTTTTTAAAAGAACCTCGATTCAGGACAGCGAAAGCAACTTTTGGAATAAAAAAAATACTGCGATAAGGATTGTCAAACTTCATTGAAAACGCCGATATTATACCTTATTATATTATTAGCCTTGGTTAAGGTAGATATAACCTCGCGAGAAATGAGCCTCACCGCGTGTGTGGTTCAGGGAGAACGCGCTTGCTGTCCAGAAACAAATAACTTTTTCGGCTTTATCGCTCTCATATTATTCAACCGTGCACAGGTTTTATATGCGTGCTACGATCCAGAGTATTAACAAGATAATGTCATTTCTCTTGTATTTCCGTGCACTACGCGTGCTTCATCTTGTGTTAGGAGGATACCACAGCTCCCCGCCGCCACATAATGCGATATTTGAACTGCGAGTTCTGTGTTTATTGTTCAATTCATGACAACGGAATACCACATACTGTCATAACTTAAGCTATTATGGAAATTTTATTATTTCAAGGATAGGATTTGACTCGTTTAAGCTTAAATATGCTTCTCATGAATATTTTATTTGTTTCGGTGTATACAGTGGTTACAAAACCACTAAAACACATCTGTGGCCAATCACTAGCCTGCATTTCTCCTTTGCATGGCTTCATATAATACTTTCCAGCAATTCTTAATTCACCATTTGGGTTAGAATTCATAAACATTATGCATTTGTAAACACTTGTTTTTTCCAAGAATACTTCTTAATAAATTGTTTTCTTGAACCTTAATATTTAGGACATATAAACAGCAAATGATGCTCATCTATTTCCCTCAGATTAAACATTTCACACTGCCGCAGACATCTCTCTTAAACATCCTCGAGTATTTACAGAGGTTGAATGCGCATACAATAATCTGACATGCATCATGATTACATGCGTTCACATGTAAATGTTCTTCAAAATGATGGGAGTCTATACCTGGCTAGATCTAGGTCTGGCTTTCTCGGTTTGTGTTTAACGTAGAACAGCTCCTCATAAGGAAAATTACATTTGAAAAGTCGCTATTAATACTACATATGCTCTTTTCAAATGTAGTTTTCTGTACAAGAAACGACAATTTTGTAAGGAATGTTACTCTGCAACACTGTTAGGAAAAGAACGTTCGTAAACAAGTTTATTGGCGAACATTACAATGTTGCACAATTATATGTCAATCTCCTGCTTGTGTTTGTATAGGTGACCGCCACCTCGATACTGTAACCTAAAATGCGACTAAACATTCACTTTCTTCGATCGTAACACATATTTTGGGTAAAGAAATATTTTACACATGATGGCTCGCTGTAGAAAAGTATAATCCAATATAATAATTAGCAATGAAGCTAAGAGTTTATTCCCTATTTTCTTTCATCGCGGAGACGGAAATGGGGTCTATATACCACTTCACAATCCTACTATATTCATCAATGTTACCATCGTGTCTCCGCATACTGCGGCTAAATTATAATACGTTTCAATTATGATTTTAACATGTGCCCTTTCAACATATTGAACCTGGAGGATCATATACTGGGGAATTGATCAGACGTGTACATGTGATGTAGATAAAAATTATTATACCATTATTCCCTGGTTATGGGTCGTCAGATTGGTGTTGTAGTTCCAGGAAGCCTGAACCTCCGTGTAGTAAGCCATCTGTGCCATCGTATTGTATTCCTCCGCCCAGGCGGCCGCTTGATCCTCATCGGTGATCAGGGCCGAGATCCAGACAGGGCCCGTTAGCACGAAAGTCCAGAGGAGTCGACAAACGTTCATTTTCATGATGTGCGAAAAGTCGAGATCATCCAACAAATACACGCAAGATTGCTCAGTGATGTTACTTTTTCTTTTACTTTTCTGACGACTACTACAATAGAAAGTGATAATCCGATCAGATATGACTTGCTGTGCCTGTTAAACTCTCATGTTAAGTCTCGAGATATATCATCCTTCTCTCAGTGATATTATGCTCGATGACCCAGGTCACTCATCGCTTTAATAGCTGCTGGGTTTCATCGAATCTATGGAAGAACGGCTGGGTCATAAATCAGACAAATTAAATTTAACGTTAATTAACGTCTGTTACATAGTATCCGCACTGATCCGAATAAGCAGTGCTATTACCCGTACGGACCAATGTAAAGTACTCTACCCACGAGCTCGCCAATTGAAATTTGACAGTTACGCCTATATAAACATTGGAAATTTAAATCAGTGTGCGGAAAATGAGCAATGAGCTCACTAATTTCAATTACTTCACGAATAGACACCACAGGAAGTCAGTTTTCAAAACAATATTCAGACTGTTTGGCTATCGAGATCGGATATCGGCATCTGGATCAAAGCAACCCAGGGGCAGGACGTTATACTGATTGATTCGTGCAAATGGTTACAAAGTGAACCATATAATATTCAATATCATCGATCGCTTCTCCAGACGGAAATCTCGAATAATTATAAACATACATGTGTGCAATTTCATGATATAGACTGTTATAAGGTTTGGGTGTAGACGTGCCCAAAATATTTAGGTCAAAAGGGCCCAAAATTTTTGAGTCAAAATCTGTCACTCATATACCCAAAATATCTTGTCCACTTAACCCAATCCTTTTGCCCGTTCTATAGAATCCCCTCTTAATGACGTCTTAAGTGGGCACAAATGTTACTCACAGTAACGTCAGTCATGAAGTTCCCAATACATGTTTAATGCCAAAAGACTGATCGCTAAATCGATCTCCGAGAAATTTCCTATATCGAAATGTAACTGATTACCAAAAAACTGTCATTATGACAATCTCTGTATCTGCAGAAAACAGTAAACTAACCCCGGCTCCTTTGTGAGTTGCTAACTTGTAATATCAAAAAAGAGGTCATTGTATTGTCTTTACGCCAACTGAATTATAGTAAATCTGAAATAGCTGACATTTGATATCCACAGTACTCGACAGTGGAGACTTAATTCAGTTATTCACCCTTTGACCCCAAGGATTTTTTCAGAGACTGAATGAATTGACGCAAATTTGTCTCCAACCGTATGTTATATTGTCCTATTGTGGTCCAGAAATGTGGTGACTTGTACCAGAAAAAAATATGCTGATCCGGTGCACCCTATGATATCTATACCATTAAAGCCATAATATCTGCATGTCTGTCTGCCTCCCCGTGCTTTATAACTCGACCACCACACGCTGTAAAGATACAATATACACACAATTCCAAAGGTAATGAAAGATAACGAGAGTGATATAGGCCTATTTTGGGTCGGGTTTTGTTTTGCCATGTTATAAGTGTATAAACGACAAGCAAGATATACAAAAAAAAAACAGTGCAAAGCCTGGTGGTATATATGCTTTCGGAGGCTGTATTTAGAACTCCAAACTACAAGCATCATATCATACATACAACTGCCTTCGTCCAAAATGTGTTTTTCCATAACTCAATAACAACGTGATATAGAGATACAATTTATACGTCATTATAAAGGCATTTCTCAGGAGAATGACAGATAACTACTTTGGACTGGATCTTAAAGGTTGGGGCTGGCCACACCCGAATTGTGTTTTCCTATTCTATAAATATATATGATGGACGATATTAAATTAGCGTCAAAATTGGAGTGGGGTACATTCACATGCTTGCTGAGGCGTATATATAACATGAGCATCAGACCCTGCATTCAATAGGCATTCGTCGTCGAAATTGTGTTTTACAATCCGTGGTGTACAACATACAGCCACTGAGCATAGACAAGATTCACAGCTCATGGGAAAACTCTTCCCAGTGGGAGTGCCATTCATATTTTTTGCCGCACAAAGACTGAAAATCGTTAAAGAGATATGAATGTAGATTCATGGTTGCTTTTTAGTCGCCAAACGTCGAAAAAAGTTCCACCTGTCGCATATCGCTCCAATAAATGCCACGTATTTCCTTCCACACTGTAATCTGTTTTCCATAGCTTAAAAAAGTTAGCTATTAATTCATTGTTCGTAAATATGAACTACATGGTAATCTACCTGCCGTTTCATCGCTATAGTTTTAATTGTCCTTAATCCTACCCTGCAAAAACCCTTCGAGCAGAGTAAAATCGAAATGGCGATCACTTGAGATATTAGAAAAATGATGTTTTTGTCATTTTTATTTTAAATTCCGGCCTTTTTGCGAGGATAAGTGGACAAAAAACTATTTTATTCTACATCAGATTATTATTTTCTAATTTATAATGCAGTTTTTCGAAGAAAATAAATAAAAAAATCCGACCAAAATCGACCAAAAGATGAATTATTGCTTAGAGCTGAGCTGTCATCACAGCCCCCGAGCTAGCGTATCTAATTCCTCCCAAGCCGGTGCTAGTAAATTTCAGCCGCCTAGCTCAACGGAAAACAAAAATATTTAGAGGGGCCGAAATGAACCCGCAGGCTTGGACATGTCTCAAAAACCCGGGCAAGATAGGGTGAAGGTGTATAGGTATTCAAATAGCCATAACTCTTCTCAGTTTCCTCGATCCGTTCATAATAGTTGTCAATGTCATCAGCACTATTGAGAATCCGTTGGATATGAATATATACCTTAGCTCGGTAAGATGGTGCAGATCAGAAAGGCGAACTTTCGCCAAGGCCATAACAGAGTGAGCCTGTCAATCAGGAGGATGCGCTATGGGAAGGTTGCCTCTTATCGCATTTTCTTTATACAAATGAAAGAATCGACAACATATCCTAATCGACACTTGACTGAAAAATAAGAAATTGGATGCCTCATCGCTTTTTATTGATACAAATGAAAGAAGATGAACTTCAGTGTTTTCGCATAGACGTGTAGAGAATGCAAGAGTTTCATTAATGACATGGAACTGGTATTTTTCTTCGTGGTGAGACTTAGGATGTTTTTCATATTAATGCAGCAATATATCTCAAGTGAAAATAGACATCAGAACTATAGATTGATCGCAAAATTTTAAAAGCTATGTCCATAAAAAATGCCGTATCTCTTATTTCTGTCGTTTTCTGGTAATTTCGGGAATATGACGCCACAAGCTACAGTGACTGATAACAAAAACTTGATGAAGTACTTTCATAAGGAACAAGGCTAAAATTCATTCCCATTCATTCAATCTGGTCCCTAATTTCTAAATCCTGTATTTATCTCAGTTAAAGCATTTGTGATTGTTTCTCACAGCCAGAAAAAAACGTGATACTTATTACCCATAAATGGTGACAACCGCATCTTCCAAAAAAGATTATGAGTTAGAGCCACCATCACCTTAAAGGGGCGATAGCTATCACCATGAAAGGGTGATCAGCAATGAATGCAAATTTTTAGGTCATCGCCCAAAAAGGGTGATAATCATCACCCTAAAGGGTGGCGACCTGGGCCATCATCCTAGAAGGGTGACGACATTGGCCGTAACCCCTTTTCATCACCTGTAAAGGGTGATGACCAGGCTACTGCTCGAGATGAGATCGAAGTTAGCTACATTATTTCTCATATTACTGATGCATATTTGGTTGTTTTAAGAAGATCGACATTACGAACGGCCTAAATTTATATTTGGAAGAATTAAAATCGGCGGAAGTTCACAAAGACAATAGTGGTTTCTAATTTGGAAGCACTTCGAGGCCCACCAAGGGATCATTTCAATCCATCGCTTTCTGAAGGTGTGTGTTCGTTCTATGAATGTGATTGCGCCGAAGTCGGATCTAACGGGATCTATCGAATGTGACCATTTGGGGAATTACAAGCGTCTAGTCCGTCATTCATAATTCAGCCGTCGTCCATTAGAGAATATCCGCGTCCATAATGCAAAGACCTATTCCATATTCCATATAACAGTATTAGCACCAAATTCAAACAGACAGTCCTAGTATACATAAACATAGGCTTGTTTCCTGCAAGAGAGAAGCGGTCAACAGTTTCCAATGATGCCGGCAAGACATCATGATGTTCCAAAAATATGAAATCCGTATCGCTGATCAGTATTCTTAATCCATAATATTCGTTGTAAAGTCGTCATCTGAAGAATGGTGTATCTCAGTCACGCTTTGATTGTGACAGTTCATATGAGTACCATGAGGATCTTGAAGTACATGGGTTAATACGGCCCCTAGCACCGGGTTAAGCGGAATTAGACACAAGTTACGAAACGTAACGCCATAGATCTTGCACGCTACGCTCGTATTTTGCTATCAGCATGCGATATGTATCGCCAAATTTGAGAAACTTTGAGTGGAGGCGCTTGGTAGCGTAGCCCTGTTTTATAAGTTTCTGCAACAATTTTTTTTTGACGTTGATTAACATCGTCACATTTAAGACAGGATCTAGCAAATGCTACCAGGCGTGATATGTATACGCCATATGCAGGTCCCACTGGAATATTACTGTCCAGAAAGGGATAGTTTACGATGTCGAAATTGTAATCATCTCTTTTGTCATACAGTCGACGAGAGAGAAGGCTCGCTTCATCTTTATAGAGATATAGGTCTAAATACGATGTGCCTGTAGGGTTATCTGTAGTTTGCTTCAAATCCAGTGAAGGTGGATATATATCATTCACTGCGTCATTTATATAGCGATTATCCACAGCGAGAAGATCGTCTATATAGCGTTTGGTGAATGAAAAGGAAGGGCTTTGAATGAATCGGTTTTTGAAAGCGCCTGCATATATTCATATTCATAAGAGAAGAGATATAGGTCAGCCAATAGGGGTGCATAATTAGTACCCATTGGAATACCTATATGCTGTTGATATATTGTGTTGCCAAATTTCACATAGATATTTTTAATGAGAAATTCAAGCAACTGTATAAACAAAGAAACATCCCATGAATGATATCCCTTGTATGTAGTAGAGCTAAAGAATGCTTTATGGCTTTTCGACATTAATATATCTATATATATTTTTTGAACACAGATACTATTAATGAACTTAGACGGTCAATAATGTCCTGATGAGGGATTGTGGTATAGAGAGTCGAGAAATCCAATGTGGATACATGTCTATACGGTATGTGACCTTTAGCATCAAGTTCTTCCGTAATACATTTTGAGTTTTTCAATATCCACATACATTCCCTAACTGTTCGCCCTAATATACTCCATATATCACCCTTACTGCATGGTGTGTACAAACGATTGTACCAGGCACTCGGATAATGGATCTGCACCTGACGTACCTTATTCTAACATCATGGCGTGAGGAACTATTTCAATCCGATCGAAGAACCCGGAGCAATTTTGCACATGAGCGAATTACTTTTCATATCTTAACTCGTATCAAGGGAAATAATGTTTAGAGAATTCCTTGTATGGCTATGTCAACATTCTTATAACACAGACTTGATAAGTAGCTGGAACGTTCGACGAAAGGCGCTTTTAATACTGTATGAGGACACTTCCGGCAGTGTGCACACGAGTGGGAATCCTCAGACCGAAAATGTGACTGTTGTCAGTCATATGGCTGGGATATATAATAGTGAAGTTATTGGATAAGAGGGTCAACGAAAACAGGGTATGAAAAAATGTATTTCTACTCCCAGACGATTCTAAGCAATCCATTGGTCCACAGCGGTCACGTGCCGTTGAGATAAAAACACATATCAAACCGCACTAACTGACCTAGATGGCTGGAGTTTTCAATGTCATGATGTGAACAAACATGGCTGATCAGTGCTCGAGTGTTCTGCCAGCGACAGAACTGGAAATAAAGAATATGCCGGTTATCAAATCTGAACGATAATATGTCCGACTGTTCCTGGAATATCTGGACAAGGTACCGTAGTGTACTGCGAGTAGAGACTGATGGATTTGAACGTTTGACTCAGCTTCGACGATCGCGCCATGGTACAAATGCAATGTGGTTGAAGCGAAATTTTACCTCTGATATTCGCGCTTATTCTTATCTGGCGTGTACAAATCTGGGTTACATGAATCCAATATTGTTAGCAGATAGTAAACATTCGTAAAATACGTTGTTTAATTCAAGATTGGCCATATTCATATGTTTTCTGTTCGAAAAACGTGCTGTCTTTTTCGCTGATTCGACTTCGGTCGAAGAATCCGCGATCAAACTCTAGCGCTGTACGCTCTTTTGATTTATCATTTCGAGCAATAGTCAAGATTTCCTATGAAATCTGACCAAATCCCCAATGCTGATTCCGAATATTTCAAAATATTTGACGCGTCTTCAACCGTTTTCATTAATATCACTTTTACCGTATTTGGTTAGGAAGTTTTAGACCAAGTTTACCTCACCTCTTTCCGGAGTTCAAAAGGCTGCTCGTAGAAATAAATTCGTTATACTTTCTCTGCTCGTTTGATACTGAATTTTATCCTGTTTCTTGGCGAATGCCACACTCCCGGTCGTGTGGCATTTTCGGCAGACAATAGAAATAAAATTCAGTATCAAACTTGGAGGGACATGATAACTTACATGTACAGGCGATGGTGGTGCGAAAATAAAAAAAAATGGCAATGCGTCACGTGACCCCACAGGGCGATATTCTGACTGCATTTCACTCAAAGAGTGATTCCTGTGATGTTGTCTATCTCAACGATGAAATGGTTGTAAATGTGCATGTAGACAACATGATGGAATAACCACACGGCCTCTAGCATCGGCTTAAGGAGTGATTAAATACAATTCTAACATGCCCCACCTTACAGCCGTGCGCTGATTCGTCCAACTCGCAAAACATATCTTCATTTGTTTGTATTGATCTCTTCCATTCACGTGCAGAATTTGTGACGTCTCATTCCTGTGGAGTAGAGCTACAAAGCTTAGAGACGATTGGTTCATTCACTGCGCAGTGGACGGAGTTCAAACAGCTGCATCTCGTGAACGAACAGCACCCGCGAGCATGGCCTGAAAACAGTCACGAAATTCTCCGATCAACACGGGATAAGTTTGCAGAAAATTTGCCCTTCCGCTTATGAAAAGAGGAAGTAATTATCATTGTGAATGTTAGAATGGAGTTAATGAAAGGACATTTAATGCAATATCTCTGTCAACACAACTGATGGAAACTGAGTTGTGTGACAGTCAGATTATTGCGCAATATTTAGATATTTTCTGATAATGGTGTGCAAACTCTGCCCTATATGACATAACACAGAGATCGCGGTCCTAAACGTCCTTACCTGAAACACTCGGGCTATTAAACTTGGCATTGGTTTGTAAAATTGACGCTCAAAACGCTTGCCCCGCCTCGTTTCAAGAGGAGGTCTTCTTCTGCCACAAATGCTTCTAAAATATTACTTGGGAAACAAGCGTATATTCCGACGCGTATGGCTGACTAATTTTAAGGGAAATACAATTTGGATTTATGGACAGTATGAGCAGCCATAGTTGAGTATCGTACGAGATTTGTCTGAATAAGTTAGCCTCAAATTCAAGTTTAAAGTGCGATACAAGTTTTCACATGTACTGTATGAACAAAAGAATAATATTTCTAAAAACCTTAGTGTATTCGTCATGTTTATTTAAACAACCGGGTTCAGTGCGAATATCGGGCGGACCGCAAGAATAAAGGAATGTAATCTTCGTTTCATAACCGCTGTCAAAAGCAAAGTTGGGTCAGAATAGAGGACCGAAATGGCCCTTCATTGAAGCATATTTCATCTGTGAACGTTGAAACTCACCAATCATGATATTCAATTTGTATACAGTTCATACATATTCTCCGCTGTGTGTTGCTATATTTATTCAGATTAATATACGATTGTTGTGAATGCGACAGACTTTAGAATAAATGTCAACATTGACACAGATTACTCGAAGATGTGTTTGGTTTTGACTTGAAATATACCGAACTAGCATGTTTGTTAGTAACACAATTTCTCTTGATTATACCTCTAACTGCACTGAATGAAGTGAATAAGCGCGGATTCCCAAGTGTATAAGACATAAAAGCAGAAAACTCACATTGAGAATTTAAATTGTCTCTCCTTACAGCAAGTAAATGCTTCAACTTTTATGTCGGTGTATATACAATCAACAGATTCGGCATTCAGCATCAAACTCTCGTCTTTGAAGTCCATAATTAAAAGAACTCATTCACACAAGACTTTGACCTGTCGTCGCAGTCCCTGGTAGGCCCGGCACACAAGATTATGATTTGATCTGTCGTCGCAGGCTCGGGTAGGCCCGGCACACAAGGCTATAATTTGACCTGTCGTCGCAGGCTCGGGTAGGCCCGGATGAAATTACCACATCCAAAGTTCGATGTTAGGGCAGTAATTGGGACCAGCTGACCGTCTACATAAAGGGCAACGAAAAACGTTGGCTCCAACATCTCTAATAGGCTTCCAAATCTGTTTCTTCGCCTAATATAAAAATCTCAGCATCTCCAATTGGAGAATAAAGTGATAACATAATTATTCCTTCATACCACAAATTAAGCTTTTCAAAATGAGTTATCAGACAAAACATTTGGAGATCTCCACATAAGACTGGAGTAGTCAGCGAGCATGTTTATCTCACATATGGTGAACAACTTGATTAAGTAATTAATTTTTTCTAAACTTTTTAGCAAATAAAATATATTAAAAAAATGTCTCTTCAATTAAAAGCATGGGTAGCTATGAAATGGAGATTAACTTGAAAACGTGAGGCACAGTTATTTAGTTCTACAAATACAACGTACTTCACTTTATACGCTTAATAGCATATAAAAAATTAGAAGGCCAATCCGAAAAAGAGGTAAAACGTTTAATGGAGAAAACGACAAAAACAAGAATCATATGCAATTTTCTTCAACCAACAGTAAACTAACCCCGGCTCCTTTGTGAGTTGCTAACTTGTAATATCAAAAAAGAGGTCATTGTATTGTCTTTACGCCAACTGAATTATAGTAAATCTGAAATAGCTGACATTTGATATCCACAGTACTCGACAGTGGAGACTTAATTCAGTTATTCACCCTTTGACCCCAAGGATTTTTTCAGAGACTGAATGAATTGACGCAAATTTGTCTCCAACCGTATGTTATATTGTCCTATTGTGGTCCAGAAATGTGGTGACTTGTACCAGAAAAAAATATGCTGATCCGGTGCACCCTATGATATCTATACCATTAAAGCCATAATATCTGCATGTCTGTCTGCCTCCCCGTGCTTTATAACTCGACCACCACACGCTGTAAAGATACAATATACACACAATTCCAAAGGTAATGAAAGATAACGAGAGTGATATAGGCCTATTTTGGGTC
Source organism: Hanleya hanleyi (assembly GCA_036873755.1). Taxonomy (NCBI): domain Eukaryota; kingdom Metazoa; phylum Mollusca; class Polyplacophora; order Lepidopleurida; family Hanleyidae; genus Hanleya; species Hanleya hanleyi. The sequence continues at coordinate 70,229 of JAVTVY010034436.1, forward strand.
GGGTTTTGTTTTGCCATGTTATAAGTGTATAAACGACAAGCAAGATATACAAAAAAAAAACAGTGCAAAGCCTGGTGGTATATATGCTTTCGGAGGCTGTATTTAGAACTCCAAACTACAAGCATCATATCATACATACAACTGCCTTCGTCCAAAATGTGTTTTTCCATAACTCAATAACAACGTGATATAGAGATACAATTTATACGTCATTATAAAGGCATTTCTCAGGAGAATGACAGATAACTACTTTGGACTGGATCTTAAAGGTTGGGGCTGGCCACACCCGAATTGTGTTTTCCTATTCTATAAATATATATGATGGACGATATTAAATTAGCGTCAAAATTGGAGTGGGGTACATTCACATGCTTGCTGAGGCGTATATATAACATGAGCATCAGACCCTGCATTCAATAGGCATTCGTCGTCGAAATTGTGTTTTACAATCCGTGGTGTACAACATACAGCCACTGAGCATAGACAAGATTCACAGCTCATGGGAAAACTCTTCCCAGTGGGAGTGCCATTCATATTTTTTGCCGCACAAAGACTGAAAATCGTTAAAGAGATATGAATGTAGATTCATGGTTGCTTTTTAGTCGCCAAACGTCGAAAAAAGTTCCACCTGTCGCATATCGCTCCAATAAATGCCACGTATTTCCTTCCACACTGTAATCTGTTTTCCATAGCTTAAAAAAGTTAGCTATTAATTCATTGTTCGTAAATATGAACTACATGGTAATCTACCTGCCGTTTCATCGCTATAGTTTTAATTGTCCTTAATCCTACCCTGCAAAAACCCTTCGAGCAGAGTAAAATCGAAATGGCGATCACTTGAGATATTAGAAAAATGATGTTTTTGTCATTTTTATTTTAAATTCCGGCCTTTTTGCGAGGATAAGTGGACAAAAAACTATTTTATTCTACATCAGATTATTATTTTCTAATTTATAATGCAGTTTTTCGAAGAAAATAAATAAAAAAATCCGACCAAAATCGACCAAAAGATGAATTATTGCTTAGAGCTGAGCTGTCATCACAGCCCCCGAGCTAGCGTATCTAATTCCTCCCAAGCCGGTGCTAGTAAATTTCAGCCGCCTAGCTCAACGGAAAACAAAAATATTTAGAGGGGCCGAAATGAACCCGCAGGCTTGGACATGTCTCAAAAACCCGGGCAAGATAGGGTGAAGGTGTATAGGTATTCAAATAGCCATAACTCTTCTCAGTTTCCTCGATCCGTTCATAATAGTTGTCAATGTCATCAGCACTATTGAGAATCCGTTGGATATGAATATATACCTTAGCTCGGTAAGATGGTGCAGATCAGAAAGGCGAACTTTTCGTTTCAAGGCCATTACAGAGTGGCCTGTCAATCAAGGATTTGGGACTGCCTCTTACGCATGTCTTTATACAAATAAAGAACGACAACTATCCTAATCGACACTTGACTGAAAAATCAAGAAATTGATGCCTTCGTTTTTATTGAACAATTGAAAGAAGTGTTCAGTGTTCGCATAGATTGTAGAGCGTGCAAAGTTTACATTTAATGACATGGAATGCTTTTTCTATTGGTACTTAGGATGTTTAATCAATTGTGTCAGCAATATATTAATAACCAGCATCAGAACTATAGATGTATTTTAAAACAGTGCCGTGTCAAAATATACGACCTACACGACAAAAACTTGGTATTTCATAAGAACAAGTTAAAATTCATTCCCATTATTAACTGGTCAAGCTAAATGTATTTTCTCAGTTAAAGCTTGGTTTCTACAGCAGAAAAAAAGTGAACGATACCCATAAATGGTGACAACCGCACTTCCAAAAAAGATTAGAGTCGGCCACCATCATTAAAACATATATCACCATGAAAGGGTGTCAGTGAAGCAAATATTATACGCATGGGGATTTCGGGTGGCGACCTGGGATAGCTAGAAGGGTACGACATTTCTGCCTTTTTATGTAAAGGGTATGAATACTAGAGTGAATCGAAATGTAATTATTCTCAATTACTGATGCTATGGTTGTTGAGAAATCGACATTACGAACGACTAAATTTTATTTGGAAGAATTAAAATCGTGATGTTGCGAGCTGATTCGGGATTTTAATAAGTAAAAAATATCACCAAAACACTTTATCCAGGGAACGAAATATGTTCTTGGTCTCTCGTACGGATGTGCGGTGGTGTGGCATGATTATTCTTCCCTTTTTGTAACGTCAAATTTACATGTGTTGCCTTGTCAAACATATCGAGCATGCTGAAGACGCCTGTGCCAATTTGCATAAAAATATAACGAATACATTTGATTAGCAATAGTATCCATACCAGCGTGTGTCATAGAACAGTACACTGTCGCGGTAAATAGGTCTGTATATGTTGCGTAATCAGTATCACTGTGATGAATGAAAAGTGCGCGCGGATGAACAGTACCGCTGATTATAAACTGTCTGATGGGTGGAAAGTGTTTCTGACATCATTAGGTGTGAGCGAATGTTTGTTGGCCGTGGTGGGGAACTTCCTCGTCTTATTGACGATTTACCGAAGACCATTGCTTCATCGCATTTCCTATTACCTCGTGGCCTCATTGGCATTTGAAGATCTTCTTCAGGGCGTCATTATAGTCTTATTCATTTCAGAGGCTACGGTGCAAGGATGTTGGCAGTTCGGAAGCCATGCATGCCGTTTTCATGGATACATAGGCACCTGTCTGGCATGTACTGAACTCCTTCTTATAGCCGCCATCTCTGCGGATCGCGGCATCGCTTGTTGTAAACCACTGGAATATCCCGCCTTTGTAACTGTTAGACGCTGTAAATGCGTCATAGTGGCTTGTTGAATATCTTCGGCGTTGATCTCCACCTTACCACTGACTGGTGCCTGCTCTTACCAATACGTCCCCCATCTTGGGAGATGCCAGTTAGAAGTGACAGAGCGCCTTCTATCGGTAGTTTGGACGGCAATCTTGGTTGGTACATTCTTTTTACCATCCGCTGTTCTTATTAGGGTCTGCAACATCAGAATCCACAAACAGGCGAAGAGAATAATGGACCAACCATTGCCCCACATTTCAATCTCAGAATCGTCGTCTACAATTGTGATGGTGTCATCCAGATCATCCAAAGCCACGCGCACCGTGTCTCTAATAACCGGGATATATTTCCTTTGTTGGATACCGTTTCTGTGTGTGCGCATATTTAAGGTTTTTGTCGATTGGCAGAACAACGCTGAGCGTTTCTCCGTCGTACCAGCCTTAGAGATAGCGTCGGTATATATATTCACGGTGTCCAAATTCGCCAATCCAATTATTTATGCTGTGTACAACAAAGAGTTTAGGCAAGAGTGTGTCAAGTTACTACGACTGTAAGCCGGGAAAATTATAAATGTGTCGGGAATTGAACATTTTTACACCCTTCTTAAATGACCGACAGTGTCTGGAAAATATTGTCATTGGCAGTGACCTTTGTTCGATATGGGGATTCGCGTGTTTTGGTGAATAATTAATTGTCATTTTAAAGAAAAATAAACCTTTCGGACACTGGAGGAATAACTTGAAGCTTCGCTATATTAGGAAACGCTTTCGGAACAGAGATAACATAAATCTTTTCGGAATATCAGTTTTGAAATACGATATCTAATTTGTACAAAGCGACTATTACCGACAAATTCAATTGAGCTATGTGATAAAGTGCTTTGTCCACACGATATAAAGTTATAGATACGTTAGGAATCGATATGTTGTAGCTGTCACATTGAAACTTTCCCAAGAAATCAACATTTCATTATCTCATTCAAAGCTAGGAAAATACGAAAAGATAGAAATGTGTCATGTGAAGAAAATGAGCGAAATCAGTGGACAGCTACTCGTCTAGAGACGAATCTGAGTGGCATCCGCAAATCAGCCAAACTACGGATAAGCTTTTAACTACCTTGCAGTTAATGCTCAATTGAAATCCTTTTTTCCCAGAATGCTGCACGTTCATGCAATTAGAATAACTAAGTCTTAATTATTTGAATTGAAATGAAGTCGTTTTTGAGAATTTGGTCTACAAATTTCGTCGCTAATAAATGTTTTAGCTACTGAAATTTATTTGATTATCTCAGATTCCCACGATACAGTATTTAACCGAAATGTTTATAATTTCGACCTGGAAATGAATTTTTGTAGCTAAAAGTTCAATAATTCGAAAAATCCAGGAAAAATCATCCCTTCATGGATAACTATTAAACGGTACGCTTATTTACTTCTACAAATGTACATCGGTGTGTTCAAATTTCATGATGTCAAGGAGTTATTGGATTGGAGCGATATGCAAGAGGCGGGAAAAATTGGCGTCTGACGAATAAAAAGCAACCATATGGCTCCACAGGAAAGACCGGAAAGACGGTGAATTCTCCGATATAGCCTTAGTATCGTAGTTTTTATTGTAACTGTTCATGTGGAGACTATGAAGTATCCACATGGTCCCTATCATCGGCTCAAGCAGAAATAGATATGCTAGCTCGCGATCGGGATCTGATGACAGATCAGCTCAAACAAATAACTCATCTTATGTTAGTTGACCAGCATCTACAACGTCTGATGGAGCAAACGCCTCAACACGGGGCAAACCTGGTAAATGCAAGAATAGACCGAAAAACTAACCTGTAATGCCCGACGTCGGACAGGTTAATTTTCTCACCAAAACAATAAACCTTCATATATTTGTCGAATGACATGTACAGAGGGCGGGTTATGAAATGAAATCGACTTGTGAATGAGATGCAATTTGACCTGTACTTCTTTAACTGAAGTTAAATGACTTATAACCCTAAATTTTGAATATTATTTGCTAAAACGCTTAGAAGGAGTTAATTATTGGATCAGTTTATCACCATGTCTTAGATAAACATGCAGACTCACATGCAATGCTCGCTGACTAATTCATTCTGAAGTGCGCATCTCTAGTCTGACAACTCATCTTAAAAGCTTAATTTTCCGTATAAAGAAATATTTTATCGCTTTTTTAACCAAACTTTATAGAGCCGATAGTAAATTTGAATATTATAGGTGAAAAAATCTTTTGTTTTTGGAAACTTGTTAGAGATCCTGGACCCATAAGGCGACTAAATTTCAACACGAAATTTTTGCTCTTAGTTTTAGCTGACAGCCTTAACCCAAACATCCATATCCGTCATGTCTAATAGATGATAATAATTTTGGATTATAATATTTCACTAACCCTTTGGGATCAGTATTAGCAAACTGTCGACAGTCCAAAGGCAGGCTTATTCTGAAATGTGAGTGCAGTACTCTTGAAGTGAAGCTTATTGAATGTATTGACTGAATGTAGTACCCTCAAAGTAAAGCTTACTGAAGATTTTTGGTAGTTTGTAGTTTGTGGGAAAAGATCAATGTGCATGTTACAGAAGAAGTGAAGGTTTCTTCAGATATTGTCTGAATACAGCACACATAGAGTGAAGGGTGCAAGAAGATCTTTTGAGAGATGATTAGGGGAGATTGGGGTACAATGGGACATGAGACACAGTGGGACAAACTGAATAGCTCCTGTGTTAAATACATGAAGCACATTACATTAATCTCAGCAGGAAGCCACCACCCCCATACAACACCTATATTGATTACAAGTAAAAGCTATCATTGGTAAAAATTAGGGCAATTTTTTTTTTTTTTGCGCAGTTCAAGTAATCAGGATAGGTACAATTTAATTATATCGATTTATTATCTCAGATGTACGTTTTATTTTTTGTTTATAAAACGGAATATACTATGCATCGGGGGCGGAATGGGACACTTTTGTATTTTGTTATTGTCTCACCTCGCCCTAGTGGGTGTCCCAGTGCACCCATATCCGGGGTAAACTGAGGCAATTTTTTTTACTTTTTAATAATGAATTCTGGAGAAAAGTATAACAGATATTTCAGAATTTTTTGTATGGTTATGTCATATTAATTATTAGTCTATATGCAGGCCATTATTAGCAGAGAGTTTTGCAAAAAGGTGAAAAATGTCCCAGTGTACTCCAACCTCCCCTGCAATTTCGACATCGTAGGCTATCCCTTTATGGAGACTAATATTCTAGTGGGTCCTGCATATGGCGTATAGATATCTGGGCTAGTATCGCTTGATACTGAGTGAAATGTGACAAATTCAATCAACGACTCAAGACAGTATTGCCGATTGTAAAATAGGACTATACCATTAGACAGCTCCACTCAAATCACAAATTGGGCGATGCAGGTGCCATGCTAATAGCAAAATACTAGCGTAAAATACTTCAAGACCTTCATTATGTTCATATGAATAAACACAATCAAATTATGACTGAGATACATCATTCTCCATACCACCCTCACAACGAAAATCATATGGATTAGGAATACTAAGCAGCGATACGAATTTGTTATTTGATACCTCACGATGTCTTGCCAGATTCATTGAAAACTGTTGACCGCTTCTGGAAATTAGCCTATGTTTTGTATGCTGATGCTCTTATACGATTTAGGTCTTTGGATTATGTACGCGGAAATTTTGTCCTGGACGACGGTTGAATATTGAATGAGGAACTAGACGCTTTTATTCAGTCGTGTGAGAGAATATTAGGCTGTGGAACGTTGAAAGAGTTTTAATATGACTGGCTCGACTTTAAGTATCTACCGTGAAGATTTTTTATATGATTTGTTAAACTTTTGATGGGTTGTTGGCGTCTTCATTTTTTCTCTTGTAAACAAACCTACAACCAAGAGCTATTGTCGCTTTTCTTGTGGGCATCACCTAAAACTGTTGACCGCTTCTCTCTTACAGGAAACCAGCCTATGTTTATACCAATACGGATATTCTTTAATGGACGACGGCTGAATAATGAATGACGAACCAGACGCTTGTAATTGAAATCAGATTGTTCATGTACCGTGGTAAATCAACCCAGAAATAAGCATTCCTAAGGCTCGGGTAGGTCCGGCACGCAAGACTATGATTCGACCTGTTGTCGCAGGCTCGGGTAGGCTCGGATGAAATTACCACATCCAAAGTTCGTTGTTATGGCAGTAATTGGGACCAGCAGCCCGTCTACATAAAGAACAACGGGACCAGCTGCCCGTGTACATAAAGAACGTACGAGCTTTCGAAAATGATGTTGAAATGTTTCAAATAAAACGGGTTCTTCAGATAAACGTTGGCTCCAGCATCTCTAATAGGTTTCCGAATCTGTTTCTTCGCCTGATTTAAACTTTTCCTGTTGGAGAAAAAGTGATAACAAAATTATTCCTTCATTCCACAAATTAAGCTTTTCAAAATGAGTTGTCAGACAAAACCTCTGGAGTTCTTCACATAAGACTGGATTAGTCGGCGAGCATGTTTATCTCACATGTGGTGAACAGCTGATTAAGTAATTATTTTTTTTAACATTTTAGCAAATAATATATATTCAAAAAATGTCTCTTCTTTAATTAAAAGCATGGGTAGCTTTGAAATGGAGATTAACTTGAAAATGTGAGGCACAGTTCTTTAGTTCTACAAGTACAACATACTTCACTTTATAAGCTTTAGCATATAAAAAATTAGAAGACCAATCCGAAAAAGAGGTAAAACGTGTAACGGAGAAAACGACAAAAACAAGAACCATATGCAATTTTCTTTAGCCAAGATATATCAGTCAATATATACTTAGGAACCGTTTCCAATTATCGTTCGCCAATAAATCGTTTATTTAAGAAAAAAAATCTCGAATTCGCCTCTTATAGTACTTCACCAGGAGCATACTAGTATGCGGACTTCTAATAGAGAGAAAGATTTGTCAAGTTAAGGTTACACAATTGGATGCCATCGCATAGCTCTTAAAACGAACACGAAACGGATATCGCAAGGTATGTTTTTAACCTGGCGAAGTAAACAATGGAAAATAAAGCAAAATATAGTTTGTGACTTGAATTCTCCTTTGCAGATGGGACCGGAAATGTCATGGATCAAGTGCAAGAAAACTAGATAAATTTCTTTTCACGTATCACCAGTTTTAATAACCCGATCTAGTTGATTCAGGAGAGGTTCATATCCAATGTTCATGTCGATTATGACTAATATTGTCCCATATGAGAAATAAAGATGTTCAATCATAGTTGCTATGGTGAGTGATCAAATGTCCGTTAGTTTGCATGCCATCTTCAGGCATAAGATTGGTTGGACATCTATAGGTAGTAGTAATGGGCGGTAGCAATAGCTGTCACAACGGTACTGCAGCACTGCCAAAATGTAAAATATACAAGCTACTGTTCAGCAAGAGAAGAGCAATTAACATTTTTTAATCATGTCAACCAAAACACATTCAAGATTCTCTAGTACATGGCGATTTACTGACGTTTTTTATATTCACATACACCACTAGGTCGTTTTGTAGAGCTTAATTTATTTGCACAAACGTACCACGTGCCAGTTTATTATCAAATTTGAAAATTTCGAAAAGAGGATACTTAGTAATGAAGTCTAGATTCACTGCTTTTCTCTCAGATCCGAAGTATGCGTGTTTCTTTAAACTCAACTTTCAACATAACGTGTAGCTTTTGCGAGCAGATTTAGGGATTATGTAGTGGCGAAAGCGCGAGTTATTGTAGACTATAGAAATAGAATCGTCCAGGCGCGAAGAATTCTTCAAGAATCTACAGTTCCGAGTGTTTTCTCCTACTTAATTAAATATTATTCTCTTTTAATGGGGATGATTTAAACTATTTTTTGCGAATCTATTAAAAATAGATTGTCTATTAATTTACAATGAAGTGTGTATTAATTTACAATGAAGGTGTAGTCACGAGGCCGCTTCTACGACTCAGTGGTATACTTTATGGAAGAAGAAATCGTCACGGTGTAAGAAGAAGTAGTATTATTAGCTGTATATTTGTTGCAATTTTGTGTCCCATTTTTCAAAACTAACATTTCACTATACTAATAGGATAATCTAACTTGTTTCCAGTTTGTTGAACGGCTTTTGAATCTATCAAATAAACGCAAATTTAATTGCTGTGCATGGTCGCTAAATCGCCTGATTCTTTTCGTTTCAGGTTACGTGGCTAAGTTAATAATCGCGTTACTGTTCTTACCGTCATGTCTGTCTCTACTCTAACCTAACTGACCTAACCTAACCGACCACGGACTTTCCTCAGATAAACCCGAATCAAAGATTTACTGTATTTACGCAACTCCGTTCGTTTTTGAAGTCGATTTACCAGCAGTGTCTTGTTCCGCTTGCATTTGTAAATTTAAAACGGCATATGCCTATTTTCTATTCCGCAATATAAGTTCAACAACCTTGTGTCCGCTAATTGACAGGGATTGTGCATGCATGGAAGTAAGTTACCGTGGTTACCGTACAATCTAGAAACAGTTGCTGTATAGTGCTACGTCACATCTAAACACTCAGATGATCGACTGATCAGAGCTAGTAATGGAAAGTAAATACGACCTACATTTGATCTATCATTAAAACGCTTTCAGTTAATATTTACCATAGAAGGTGCGTAATGAAACTGGCGGTCTCAATATATGTTAACTAGCGACCAAGTTATAGATGTAGTATGTTTGGTGCCAATATAGGAACGCCCGGTTTCTCAAACCAAGAGTATTAGGAAGTTAACGATCACGCCAGGATAATATTCTTGTCAGGGAGCCACGATTCAAATGTCAACATATTAGATCATTCCGGCTACGACATTCATGCAAAACAATATAATTCAATATGAAGCTACCGGGAACTGTCTGTGAAGCTGATATTATACGCATGTGGAGGTATCGGGCGCGACGGAATAGGGAATAGCTAGACCACATGGTGTGATATTTCTGCCTGGTTATGTAACTGTATAGATCACTTAAGCTGATTCGCGTGTTTCGGAATTAAGAAAGACCACCAAAGCACTTTATTCAGGGAACAAAATATGGTCTTGGTCTCTCGTACGGATGTGCAGTGATGTGGTATCAGTATTCATCCCTTTTGTAACGTCAAATGTACGTGTTTTGTCTTGTCGAACATATTGAGCATGCTAAAGATGCCAATGCAAATTTGCTTAAAAATATAACGAATACATTAATTTGATTAGCAATAGTATACCTACTAGCGTGTGTCATAGAACAATACACCGTCGTTGTAAATATGACTGTGATGAATGAAAAATGTGCGCTGGTGAACAGTACCGGTGATGATAAACTATCTGATGGGTGGAAAGTGTTTATGACTTTATTGGTTGTGAGCGAAGGTTTGTTGGCTTTGGTGGGGAACTTCCTCGTCTTATTGACGATTTATCGAAGACCATTGCTTCATCGTATTTCCTATTACCTCGTGGCCGCATTGGCATTTGAAGATCTGCTGCAGGGTGTCATTATTGTCTTACTCAATTCACAGGCTACGATACAAGGCTGTTGGCAGTTCGGACGCCATGCATGCAGTTTTAATGGATACATAAGCGCCTGTCTGGGATGTACTGAACTCCTTCTTTTAGCCGCCATCTCTGTGGATCGCTACATCGCTTGTTGCAAGCCGCTGGAATATCCCGCCCTTGTCACTGTGAGACGCTGTAAATGCGTCATTGCTGCCTGTTGGATATATTCGGCGTTGGTCACAACCTTACCACTGGCCAGTACCAGCTCTTACCAATACGTCCCTCATCTTGGGATGTGTCAGTTAGAATCGGTAGTATGGATTTGCATCTCGGTTGGTACAATTTTTTTACCATCCGCTGTTCTTATTATGGTCTGCAACATCAGAATCCACAAAGCGGCGAAGAAAATAACTGACCAACCATTGCCCCGCATTTCATTCTCGGAATCGGCGTCTACAGTTGTGATGGTGTCATCAAGATCAACCAAAGCCACGCGCACCGTGTCTCTAATAACCGGGATATATTTCCTTTGTTGGATGCCGTTGGTGTGTGTGCGCATATTTAAGGCTTTTGTCGACTGGCAGCACAACGCTGAGCGTTTTTCAGTCATACCAGCCTTAGATATAGGGTCGTTATATATATTCACGGTGTCCAAATTCGCCAATCCAATTATTTATGCTGTGTACAACAAAGAGTTTAGGCAAGAGTGTGTCAAGTTACTACGACTGTAAGCTGGGAAAATTATAAATGTATCGGGAATTGCACATTTTTGCACCCTTCTTAAATGACCGAGAGTATCTGGAATATATTGTCATTGGCAGTGACCTTTGTTCGATATCGGGGTTTGAGTGTTTTGGTGAATAATTAATTGTCGTTTTTGAAGAAAAATAAACATTTCGGACACTGGATGAATAAATTAATTCACTTTCTATGCTAGGAAAATACCAAACGATAGAAAAATCGAATCGCTCTGTCATGTGAAGAAAATGAGCGATATCAGTGGGCAGCTGCACGTCTGGAGAGGTATCTGACAGGCATCCGCAAATCAGCCAAACTATGAATAAGCTTTTGACTACCTCATCAGTTATTCCCACGATACAGTATTTAACCGAATTGTTTATAATTTCGTGAATGAATTTTTGTAGTTAAAAGTTCAATAATTCGATAAATCCGAGAAACATCCTACAAATGTACATCGTTGTGTTCCAATTTCATGATGTCAAATATAATAGGAGATATTGGACTGGAGCGATATGTAAGAGGTGGAAAAAATTGGCGTCTGGCGATTAAAAAGTAACCATATGGCTCTACAGGAAAGACCGGGAATGACGGCGAATTCTTCTATATAGCCTTAGTATCGTAGCTTTTATTGCTGGTGTTCATGTGGAGACTATGAAGTATTCACACGGTCCCTATCATCGCCTCAAGCGGAATTAGATATGCTAGCTCGGGGTCTGATGACAGATCAGCTCAAACAAATAACTCATCTGATGTTAGTTGACCAGTAGCTTGAGCGTCTGATGGAGCAAACGCCTCCACACGGGGAAAATCGGGTAAATACAAGAATACACAGAAAAACTAACCTGTAATGCCAGACGTCGTACAGGTTAATTCTCTCACCAAAACAATAAACCTTCATATATTTGTCGAATGACATGTACAGAGGGTGAGTTATGAAGTGAAACCGACTTGTGAATGAGATGCAATTTGACCTGTACTTCCTTAACCGAGGTTGAATAACCATAAATTTTCAATCTTTTTTGTTAAAACGCTTAGAAAGCGTTAATTACTGGATCCGTTTATCACCATGTCTTTGATAAACATGCAGATTCACATGCAATGCTCGCCGACTAATTCATTCTGAAGTGTGCATCTCTAATCTGGTCTGACAACTCATCTTAAAAGCTTAATTTTCCGTTTAAAGAAATATTTTATCACTTTTTTTAACCAAACTTAATAGAGTCGATAGTAAATTTGAATATTATAGGTGGACAAATCTTTTGCTTTTGGAAACTTGTTAGGGATCCTGGACCCATAAGACGACTGAATTTCATCACGGAATTTTAGCGCTTAGTTTTAGCTGACAGCTCTAACCCAAACATCCATATCCGTCATGTCTACTAGATGATAATAATTTTGTATTTTAGCAAACCGTCTACAGGCCAAAGAAAAGCTTATTCTGAAATGTGAATGCAGTACAGTGAATGTATTGGCTGAATGCAGTACACTCAAGGTAAAGCTTACTGAAGGTTTTTCGTAGTTTGTAGTTTGTTCGAAAAGTTTAATGTACATGTTACAGTAGAAGTGAAGGTTTCTTTAGATATTGTCTGACTGCAGCACACATAGAGTGAAATTTGCGAGAAGATCTTTGGAGAGATGATATGGGGAGATTGAAATACAGTGGGACACAGTGGGACAAGCTGAATAGCTCCTGTGTTAAAGAGAAGCACATTCCATTATTATCAGCAGGAAGCTACCACCCCCATACATCACCTCTATTGATTACAAGTAAAAGCTAGCATTGGTAAAAATTAGGGCCAAAAAAAATGTTTTTGCGCAGTCCAAGTAATGTGGATGGGTACATTTTAATTATATCGATTTATAATCTCAGATGTACGTTTTATTTTGTGTTTATAAATCGAAATATTCATGCACCGGGGGCAGACTGGGACACTTTTGCCGGAGCATACTGGGCAATAGTAATCAAATGGTGAAATTGAAGTGCATGATAAGGTTTTCTGGATAATAGTAATTACTAATCCTATCGGATTTGTTGAATTTTATTTAGACTTTGAAAGTCAAATGCTTTCGTTGGCATAAGAATCATACAACATATTTTTTCCCCTCAGATTTGGCCTCTGGAAAATATTTTGTAAAGCAGGGGTCTAAAATTGCAACTAACTTAACCATCGCTGTTGAATCGTCTAAACTCCTATGAAACATATTAATATATACTTGATTTAAAATGTATTTTGTTATTGTCTCACCTCACCCTAGTGGGTGTCCCAGTGCACCCATATCCGGGGCAAACTGAGACACTATTTTTTACTTTTTAAAAATGAATTCTGGAGAAAAGTATAACATGTATTTCAAATTCTTTTGTATGGTTATGTCATATTAAATATTAGTCATAACTAGAACATAGAAACCTATATACAGGACAATATTAGCAGAGAGTTTTGCAAAAAGGTGAAGAAATGCCCCAGTGTACTCCAACCTCCCCTGCAATTTCGACATCGTAGGCTATCCCTTTCTGGAGACTAATATTCTAGTAGGTCCTGCATATGGCGTATAAATATCTGGGCTAGTATCACTTGATACTGAGTGAAATTCAATCAACGACTCAAGACAGTATTGCCGATTGTAAAATAGGACTATACCATTAGACAGCTCCACTCAAATCACAAATTGGGCGATGCAGGTGCCATGCTAATAGCAAAATACTAGCGTAGCGTGCAATATCTTTCGCGTTACGTATTGTAAGTTGTATCTGTTTCCGCTTTACCCGAAGCCGTACTTCAAGACCTTCATTATGTTCATATGAATAAGCACAATCAAATTATGACTGAGATACATCATTCTCCATACCATCCTCACAACGAAAATCATATGGATTAGGAATACTGAGCAGCGATACGAATTTGATATTTGATACCTCACGATGTCTTGCCAGATTCATTGAAATCTGTTGACCGCTTCTGGGAATTAGCCTATGTTTTGTATGCTGATGCTCTTATACGAATTAGGTCTTTGGATTATGTACGCGGAATTTTTTTTCTGGACAACGGTTGAATATTGAATGAGGGACTAGACGCTTGTATTCAGTCGTGTGAGAGAATATTAGGCTGTGGAACGTTGAAAGAGCTTTAATATGACTGGCTCGACTTTAAGTATCTACCGTGAAGATTTTTGGTATGATTTGTTAAACTTTTGATGGATTGTTGGCGTCTTCGTTTTTTCTCTTGTAAACAAATCTACAACCAAGAGCTATTGTCGCTTTTCTTGCGGACATCACCTAAAACTGCTGACCGCTTCTCTCTTACAGGAAACCAGCCTATGTTATACCAATACGGATATTCTTTAATGGACGACGGCTGAATAATGAATGACGAACCAGACGCTTGTAATTGAAATCAGATTGTTCATGTACCGTGGTAAATCAACCCAGAAATAAGCATTCCTAAGTTTCTATGTCATAAATATCATATATGGATAGAGTATAGTATTTCCTCTCGAACTAATCAAAATATCTAAAAGATTTTGTGTTTTATTTTTCAATATAGAGATGGCAATAAATGGTTTCATGTTTCACCGACGCGTACTCGCCACAATAACCAGTCTCTGGAATGCGACCAGTTTATCTCCTGGATATTTGTATAAGTCTCAAAATGAATCTTTGTGGAACAAATAGAATTATTTAGTACAGCACATTTCGCTTGCGAAGGTAAATCGTATTCAATCACGGATATTGGATTATTCATTTCGGGACGTCTTCTAGCATCACGTTGGTGTCTAATCAATACAATTATACAACTGTTGAATTAACGGGATTGGTACTGTGGAGTCTTCATCACATTCACATATGGATGTACTATTATATTATTGTTTGCATGTAGTTCTTTCACATGTATTTCTAGTGTTCCACAATATCTGACATTTTAATCAAATTGAAGGCTTCACATCAGTGAGTTTGAAATAAACAATCTTGAAAATATTTAGTGTTTGGATTCACGCTTACCTTATTATGTATTCAGCCGTTGACCACATTGGGATATCCACATCAATAATCCAACGATACTTTACGTTCGACAGTTAGCGCTAATTTAAAACAGCCATACACTCACATTTAAAGAAAAACACGTTTGTTTCTCTGCCATACACTCACATTTAAAGAAGGACGCCTTTATTTCTCTGCCATATACTCACATTTAAACATAGACACGTTTGTTTCTCAAAAGGGAGATACGCTCAATAGTTTTCAATGATAGCAGCAAAACTTATCATCCACCATAATCCTAACTCATCTCGGGCATCTCTGTTATCAGTCATACGTAACTGACGTGTTCGATACCTCCTTTGTACGCTGCAACGTGACTAGATATGTAATAGAGTGTACTAGTCACTTATTCATATTTTGTCTTTTTCTGTTCTATTTAATTTCGCATACACCCGCCTCGATTTCGATGATTTAGGAGTTAATATTATGATGTAATAATTTTTCGATGTTTAGTTTTAGTTTTAGACATTCTATTTTTGCTATACGGGGAGGACGACTGTGACAGCAAGAATGTATAACACCAGCTAGCAGGATTGACTGACGGATTAGCATGACGTGCCAGTGGGATCAACTGAAATCTCGAACGATATGGACAGTCACGTTCACGTCAATTTTCACGGAAAATCGATATTTCTATTTTACCGGTGAAATTTAAAAACTATTTATGCCCATAATGCCAACATGCCGCTCTTTGTCGTCCGGAATGTTGACCTATTTAATCCACCATAAAAAGGATCTGAATTAAGCAAGACTTCCTTTCAAGGAATCAATCTACAATCGGAAATAAAATTGCTACGAGATGACGAGATGAATATGCAAATTCAGCATTGCGTTCTCACAAAAGATACAACTTATTCCCTGTCATGCAAATGTCGTCCCGAACCTCATTCATTATATCACTTAATTCGTGTGAGGATAAAATCTTCCTCAATATTTTGTATCAAGAAAATGCGCATCTCCGTGTTCATAGCAGTACCAGTATGTGTTGCATACACAAGTGTGAGAACGGAGGATTCAATATTTCTCTTTAATCGAATATAACGTAAATGCTTAGCTACACTTCTTGTCCTGACTAATTTGTGTTGTATACATGATATTGTGGCATAGACCAACTGTGGCGTGGGCCACCATAGGCCAAAATCAATTCAGGAATATTGATGACCAAAAGTTATTTTCAATTGGCAGCGATTTTTTGTCACACCATTGATTGGTGATCAAGACATGAGTCGATTGTTCCTGTTGGCTTTGCTGGAGTATGAATTTATGTATAACAGAAGAACGAACTTGTTTCAGTTCTGTAGAGGGCGACAAATGAAGTCATAGATCAAAATAACACAAACCAGTTATTCTATTCATACACCTGCAGCAGTCGATAAGCGGAAATTTCTATCCACGATCCCTGGCAATTTCCGACCGTTAGTCAATTACGCCGCCTACTCTTTGGGAATCGTGAAGAAGTCTGTCTTTCTCGTATTAATAATAGTCATTAAAATATATTCACATGACACCGAATCTCACTTTCGATAATCTTTACGTGAAATGGTTTTAAATTGTCAAATACTATTTCTTGGATTACTTTATCAGATATCCAAATAACCACCCAGTTCATCAGTATTTCTCGTGCAGATCTAAGTATTTTGGATCTCAATCAAGAATTACAAATAAAATCCACATATATTGCGTCTACAGATTTATTGCCAGTATCAGTCTAGTGATTGCGTTCCATATAAAGAGAGAATTCTTACATAGTAAGAGGAAATAATATAAATGTGAGATGGTTACGCTTTTCGTAAACGAAACGATTTGATCTCGATACCAAATCTGAGGTACGATCAGATTGTACTCTTTCTTAGAGAGAAAGAGAAAGAGAGAAGCAACTTTAGTTTCTTGCAGGAGAAAATTGATCAACAGTTTACAATCTTGCCAACAAACAAGATCCTGTGGTACATTTCAAATCACTGTGATAAATTATCTCACCGAATCATCTATTCGCTTGCATTTGCAGGTCGTTTTGCAGAGCATAATATATTTGCTTACGGTTGTCTTAGAAGGAAGGTTGTAATTATTGTAAGATACGATCGAACAAATTCGAAATGGGATACTTGATAGTACAGCCTAGATATAGTCCGATCTAAAGCGTGTGTCTCTGTTTCTGTGTTCAACTTCTGACTTTACGTGTTACTTCGCATGTCAATTTAGGGATTTTGAAGAGCTTAATAAATACCGTTCATTTTTGCTTAATATGGACAGTTCCATCATAGCTGGTATATTTGAACTAAAGCTTTTATATTCTTTATCACCTATCTCTCATCGGGCCTGTATATTAAGCTGTTTGTGTGCAGTTCTATGCACTCAGAATCACGACGCATCTCAGCTACTGATGGAAGGCAAATAAAACATGATATAAATGCTTTCAGGCTATTTAAATATTAACCGTAGAAGGAGCCTATTACTGAATTATCATTCTTTTATACCGGAAACAGTATGACAATTTTAGATGTTTAAATGACCTTATATACTTGATATATATATGAAACCATTCCCATAATCTTAGTATTGGATCCCATCCATAATCTTATTATTGTAGAAACAGCCTTCTCGTGGGTCACACAAGGGAAAAGGATTCTGAACTGCTGGTATACATGTACTTAATTCAAGGGCAGATAGATTCAGATAAAACCTCTTAAATTGGAGCGATATGCAAGAGGTGGGACAAATTGACGACGTCTGGCGACTAAAAAGCAATCATATGACTCTACAGGAAAGTATTCGTCGACACATAGCATTTAAACCCGAGAATACGGTGGATTCTCGGATATAGCCTTAGTATCTCAGCCGCGCTTTTATTGCTGCTGTTCATGTGGAGGCTATGAAGTATACACACGGCCCCTAGCACCGGCTTAAGCGGAATTAGATACGCTAGCTCGGGAGCTGTGATGACAGGTCAGCTGAAACAACTCAACTGATGTTAATGGATGAGCATCATGGACGTCTGATGGAGTAAACGCCTTAAGATGCGATAAACTGGTAAATGCAACTAACCTAGAAAAACTAACCTGTAATGTCCGACGTCGTACAGCTTAAATTTTACACCGAAACAATAAGCCTACATATATTAAATGTCTACCATCTAACCAGGAGAGCGTGTAACAAGTTGCTATATAAACTAGCGTTCAGCAATGTCGCCTGGACGACATACATGCAATATTTTGGCGATTTGAAGACGAAACCTTCTAACTTTATAGGTGAAACATATGGAGGTCAATGTGAATATGGTTATAGTAGATATGAAAATCATTATGGGATGTTTTCGTATACACGTACCGAACGGTTTCGAAGGGAGAAAAATAACATTATAATATAACGAATTCTAAACGACCAACGGAAATCCGGTAATCAAGCGAAGGAAGACATTTTGTTATCAGCTCGACCCGAAAACCCGTGTTTTGTAACACAAATGTAGGAAAGCACATCGGAGCTCAGACCCATGAGGGCAGAATTGAAAAGATGGGAGAAAATTTGCCACTCACTACATTTAATTCACGAAGGCATATTGGCACATGGCAGTGTGACTAACGTCACAGGACCTACGAAATAGGGCAGGCATTGGGACTCCGACGCGCACTGAACTCTTGGAAATCCCTCGCCCCAAGTTAAAATCATGCCTATATTAAGATGGGCACACACCAAGTCAGCATCACCAGTGATTTTCATCAAAAATCATAAGAAATTTTCATCAAAAGTAGGTCAGTTCAGAACTTGCTGGTAACAGTCCTCTAATGCACCTTCATGCAAAAAATCAAGGTTTTAATTTGAACGGTTATCCTTATTTTGCCGACGAAAGGATTCGGATCGACTCACTCACTCACTGACTACCGGACAATTTGCAGATGGTAGCCTACTTCGTAGGAAAATTAACCGCAACATATGAAGGTGGTGGGGAAAGAGGCAGGCGTACTGTGAAGAAGCCATATGACACAACAGGCCAATACTCTGACTGCATAAACATCACAAGAACCAAAAATTGTTCCTGTTATGATTCTTTGCATCTTTGAAAACTGTTGACCGCTTCACTCTGAATGACGGACTAGACGCTTGTATTTTATCTCTCAGTCACGCTTGTATTGTAGCTGTTCATTTGAACATCTTGAATGAGATGACGACACAGCCCCTAGCACTGACTTCAGCGGTACTAGATATAAATATCCAAGAGCAATGATGTAATAGCCCTGTATTAAAGTATTTTCTCAAGGAAAGAGGTATTTGTCTTCCAACCAAACATAACGATATACCAAAAGTATACTGGACTCCCAAAATGCATAAATCACCATACAAAGCCAGATTCATAGCTGGTTCTAGAAGCTGTACCGCCAAGCTTCTTTCAACCCTGTTGACGAGGGCCCTTCATTTTGGGAAAGGTATTGCGCCAGTATTTCTAAAAACTCTGGCGATGAATGTATGTGGATATTGAAAAACTCAAAATGTCTTACGGAAGAACCTGATGCTAAAGGTCACATACCGTATAGACATGTACTCACATGGGATTTCTCGACTCTCTATACCACAATCCCTCATCGGGACCTTATTGACCGTCTAAGTTCATTAATAGTATCTGTGTTCAAGAAAACTATCGTAGATATATTAATGTCGGAAGTTATAAAGCTCTTTAGCTCTTTAGCTCTACTACATACAAGAGATATCATTCATGGGATGTTTCTTTGTTTATAAAGTTGCTTGAATTTCTCAATCAAAATATCTATGTGAAATTTGGCAACACAATATATCAACAGCATATAGGTATTCCAATGGGTACTAATTGTGCACCCCTATTGGCTGACCTATATCTGATCTCTTATAGTGAATATGACACTATGCAGGCGCGTTCAAATTACAACACATATAAGGGAAGTGGGAAGAGGTGCCGACATACTGACTGCGTCACATGACTTCACAGAATAGTCTTCTGGTTAACCTATTCTAAAGCACATACCAAGAATCTAATGATTCGTGATATGTTTTGTATCTCAGGTACGCTTTTATTGTACCTGTTCATGTGGCAACTTGGATGATATGACCACACGGCCCCTAGCACCGGCATAAGCGGTATTAGATACAAATCTAGAGAGCTATGATGGAAATGCTCTGACAGCTCGTATACTGGTAATTGGTGAGCTGTTTCGCTGTGACAACTCGTACATTGAAGATCCATTCAAAGCCCGTTCCGTCTCATTCACCAAACGCTATATAGGCGATTTTCTCGCTGTGGATAATCGCTATATAAATGAGGCAGTGAAGGATATATATCCACCTTCAATGGATTTGAAGGAAACTACAGATAACTCTACAGGCACATCATATTTAGATGTCTCTATAAAAATGAAGCAGGCCTTCACTCTCGTCGACTGTATGACAAAAGAGATGATTACAATTTCGACATCGTAAACTATCCCTTTCTGGACAGTAATATTCCAGTGGGACCTGCATATGGCGTATACATATCACGCCTAGTAGCATTTGCTAGATCCTGTGTTAAATGTGACGATTTTAATCAACGTCACAAAACATTGTTGCAGAAACTTAGAAAACAGGGCTACACCACCAAGCGCCTCCACTCAAAGTTTCTCAAATTTGGCGATACATATCGCATGCTGATAGCAAAATACGAGGGTAGCGTGCAAGATCTATGGCGTGACGTTTCGTCTAATTTCGCTTAACCCGGGGCTAGGGGCAGTACGAACCCATGTACTTCAAGATCCTCATGGTACTTATATGAACAGTCACAATCAAAGCGTGACTGAGATACATCATTCTTTAGATGACGACTTTACAACGAATATTATGGATTAAGAATACTGATCAGCGATACGGATTTGATATTTTTGGAACATCATGATGTCTTGCCGGCATCATTGAAAACTGTTGACCGCTTCTCGCTTGCAGGAAACAAGCCTATGTTTATGTATACTATGATTGTCTTTTTGAATTTGGTGCTAATACTGTTATATGGAATATGGAATAGGTCTTTGGAATATGGACGCGGATATTCTCTAATGGACGACGGCTGAATTATGAATGACGGACCAGACGCTTGTAATTCGGATGGAAAGTGGTGATCTATGAGATCGTTAGATAGGATAGAAACAGTTCGAACGGGGAGAATATCACTAGGCTGCAACAACCGCCCAGGGACCATCATCTGTCTTTGATTTATACAGACTGGTCATATTCCGACACAGATTCAGTCAGGGACTTGTGTGGACTGACAATATTCAGACAAGGAATTGTGTAGACTGACAATATGCGGCTTTTGTAGACTGGCAGTATTCGGACAGGGACTTCTTACAATATCCAGACATGCACTTCTATGGACTGAGTTTATTTAGACAGGGATTTGTGTAGACTGACAATATAGTCTGGGATTGCTGTAGACCTGCAGACACGAACTATCACTTCTGTAGACTGGCAAATATTCAGAGAGGGACTGCTGGAGACTGGCGATATTTAGGCATAGATTTCAGTAGACTGGTTGACTGACAATATTCATTAGATAATCAGACTGGCCAGAAATTGGCAGCCAGACACAAAACAGAAATGTTAATTACGTATGAAGATATAATTAGTCCGATTCAACATTCAGTAGGTTGCTGCTACCCATAAAGCTATTCTCCATGAACAATCAGTCCATGTTCCGTATGATTTCGTTACTGCTACAGGTAGCCACATAAGTTTGTGTTCATAATGTCGAATTCCTATCACTGTCGACACAGAAGGGTGACACTTTATCGTTAAAAAAAAACACCTGTCGTTTCCTTGGATTGGTCTAACTGCTTTCGAACTAGATGAATTGAAAACATTTTAGATTTAAGTTTTCAGCCGAAATCCCATCGATGTATCGTATATTCAGAGCTACATGTATGTACAGTGAAACATATCCTTTATTTTTTATTGAGCGACTGCTTTTGGAAGATGTTTTTGGTCGGGTGAGGGGGGACTGCATCTTGGGTTACTTGAGAGAAATCGGTTTGTTTCATAAGTTGTAATGTGTATATGTTTTAATGTGTTGGATACTAATGTGTTGGATTGACCTGAGTACTTAGGATTTTGTTTGATCGTCGCTATATAGCTGAAATATTGCTGAACACGACATTAAACCTCGCTGTCTCCCTCTCTCTCTCGCTATGTCACTCATCTGGTGACGCTGATCCGATTTTCTCTGTCGTATTTAAGGTATTTACTCACGTGGTATTCAACTACACATTCATTGACTGAATTTCTTCAGGTGGCGGCATCAGGTGACTGTCCAACAGCCACGTGAGAAAATACGACAAATAAATATTACGGAGAAAATCTGGTCAGCGTCAACAGATGATTGACATATGAGAATACTTCTAACTTATTGACTGATACATTGAGAGCGCGGAGGGGGGGAGGAGGAGCGACGCGGGAAGTAAAGCTTCTTCGTCTGGCTGTTAACGGTGCTATGAGCAGAGGCTTTCCGTTTGTGGGGGTTTCTCTGAGCGAAAGTGCACGTCAGCCCCAATATGTACAATATGATATACAAGGGCTATCCTCGCTCGAAATAGAGAGTAACAAATGAGAGCGCCTCCAATGAAGGCTGTCCTAATTTCAATTCAGACAGTCCGTGCGCCTGTTATAGACCACCCGTTAGCAGAATATTATCAGCGTCCCTACAGATTTGTTGATGAATTATTGCAGAAAACAATTCATATTCCAGAAAAGGCAGTTCTTGTCGTAGTTTGCAGACGACCTACCTGTCTGTCTATGAAAGATGCCCAAGTTTATGCCGTGCACGATAATGTTATAACTAATTTTGAGAGCTGAACTAATATTAAGAAAATTTTATGTACCAAATATGGACGGGGTTGGGTCAGATGTTAAACGCAGAGACTTCGAAATGTAAGAACCAACCAAAAATAGTTCATTAGTCTATTCATCAAAGAAAGAGGTTAACGACATGCTCGTACACCCGCAGTTTTATTTTCGACTTAAGATTTGTTGAATATACCCTACCGAAGAAACTCATTTCTCCATTCTTCATGCGGAATTATTGTTTGCTGTCAGCATTCAATGAGTATACCATTCAATGAGTATTAGTAAGTTCCTCCGATTGGTCGTCAAAATATCTTAATCGGAAGTAACTTTGGTCAGGCGACTGTAATCAACAAGTAAAACTATATGGTTGGGAAATAAGTCTATACAAGGAAAGTCGCTTCTATATTGACTCATTATGTCGACATCACATGTTGTAGTACAGATTGTTTCATACTGCATTAGGATTATATTTTATCTGTATATAACATTTCAATACTTTCAATCAAAGAACAAATGATTATTTTTCCAATGGACATAGTCTGCAAATATTATCATTAAACAGAAATATTTTGCTTCATTAAGCGACAGATTTAGTCGCGTGCCTGTATAGGTATTTTCAAAAATCGCAAAAGCCAATATAAATTTATATATTCCTACAATCGAAGTTGCAATATCCATTCAGATACCAGTATTCGTTCATAAATATTTTCCAATTCCATAACAAAAGACCACATTCTCACCCAGTTCAGGTCTATGAAAAAGACCGTCGTTACTGTTCCGGGTGAATGTGAAATATTTACATCAGGCGGCACACGTAGATTTCAAGTTTCGTCCTGCATTACACACACATTAAACAACAAATATGAAAAATATATTTATTTATTTTTAAAGAAGCGATCCGTATTCTGGTTATGGTATTCTACAGATTTACAAGACAGCGTTGATTTGGTGCGTAACATTAGTATATTCAGATCTGATTTTCTTTTCCATAGTAAAGTGTGCACATACACGAACTCGGTCATATCTGTTACGTCGATTAGCAAAGGCACCAGATCGGATATTCAGTATTCAGGCGTCGTCAACAAAATAATAGAAGACCTTTTTTCGTAAGACGGCATCAATTTCAGTTATGCATAAAATAAAAATTAAGAAAAATACAAGGTTTTCTGCAAGAGAGAATCGGTAAACAGTTTCTAAAGATCACAGCGAGACACAGTGATGTTCTTTCATAAAATCTGTATCACTGACCAGAAGTCTTTATCCAAATGGATTTCCAAGTCGTTTTTCAGACTTTAACCCTATCTGGCCGGGGCTTTTTGAGACCTGTCCAGGCCTGGAGAGGGGCCGATTTCAAAAACGGCATTTTTTTGATCGATTTTTCGATCAGATTTTTCTAATTTTTTATTCATGCAATTTTTCCGCAAAAACTGCGTGATAAATTAGTAAATATTAATGTGAGGTGAAATAAAATAGTTTTTGCCCACTCTTCATCGTGGAAAAGCCGAAAGTTTGAAGAAAAATGACGAAAACAACATTTTTCTGATACCCCAGGTGGCCGCCATCTTGAATTTAACCATGATCCTCTACTCGAGGGGTTATGCAGATAGATTCAAAATGATCACAATAGGCTATAAAGTCACGGAGTGTCAGCTCTCAATTTTTTGTCGTTCCGAAGATAGCGCAGAAAATGACTCCCCCTCCCCCAGGCCTGATAGGGTTAATGTATCTGAGTTTCGCTTTGACTGTGACTGTTCCTTTGAATATCACGATGTATAATGATTCGGTTCCTAGCACCGGGTTAAACGGAAGTCATATGATGGGAAGAATTATGCGTATCAAACCAGAGAATAATATGAACCTTAAGGTTTGACAGGAGACATGTGGAATTCACTGGCAATTCACATGTGATATTCATGTGTATTGGGTGCAATGTTAATATCTGACACATGAATATCTTCTTTCGGCTCAACTCAGGTGTCACTTAGTCATAATAGGTAATTTTCCTGGAACTCTGTCGTAAATTAAACTTTGGACACATGTTTCATGCTGTGGAAGAGTTTCATGTGTTACCTATGTGTACATCGTATGTGGACTCGCATGTAGATCAGTGAGACAAGATATTGTTCAGAACTACATTTGTTTCCAATTCTTGAAAGTCAAAGTTGGAACTGATAGGTTGGTCGTTGTTTCTCTGAATTAATTCTGTATATTAATGAAATAATATATGTGATCATGATCTACAAAAGTGCTTCTGATCTATAGGAAGAGAGAGCGAGCTGACGTCACAGTGCACATGATTATTAGAATCAATGACCATGTTCGATAGCTGGCTTCGGAACCCGTCGTGAGATCCGGGCATTCCTCGCTCCAGCCGTCCTCGTCTCCAGCGTCCTTATTCTTTTGTATCAACCAATCAGTGAGGGGTTTGAAATAGTCCATCAAAGGTTGAGCGTCCATCACCCGAGACCCCGTCATGAGCTCCATGGCATCGGGCCATGGTTTGGAAGAACCCAAACGAAGAACGCTCCTGAAAGATATTAAGAAAGCTATGAAAATCAGAGTTCCTTGTATGAGATTTAGAATTAAAAACCCGAAGAAATAACTGTCACTGTCTCCATACTTTGCTCTTCAATAAAGATATTGTCTATCGTCCATCATGAAAGCTCACTGGTCACAACTGGGCATGTATTAGATCGGAATGAACTATAATAACTTATTGTCTCCACAAGAAAGATCAGTCAAGGTCGATAGAATGCACTGCGACGATGTTTCAACTACACAATTACAAATGCCTGGTCCGCTATTCATAATTCAGTCGTCGTCCATTAAAGAATATCCGCGTCCACAATCCAAAGACATATTCCATATAAAAGCATTAGCACCAAATTGAAAAAGGCAATCAAAGTACATATCAACAAAAACTAGTTTCCTGCAAGAGAGAAGCGGTCAACAGTTTTCAATGATGCCGGCAAGACATCATGATGTTCCAAAAATATCAAATCCGTATCGCTGATCAGTATTCTTAATCCACATGATATTCGTTATAAAGTCGTCATCTAGAGAATGATGTATAACAGCCACGCTTTCATTATGAGTGTTCATTTGAGCATCATGAGAATCTTGAATAGCAGGAGCGACTCAGGGCATGAGTAACCGAGCGTTGTTGATTATTATCGAAACACCTTTGGAATGGCAGTCACAGGTTCACTACCCATTTTAGCTCAAATACTGAACGATTCTGCCAAAGGTAAACAATTATAAAACGAGAAGCAATTTCTACGCAGAACAACTTGAAAAACTTACTAAACATGAAAGAGATTTATTGGCAAAACTATCATTGAACTGTTCTTCTCTCTTTCAAAGAACTATTCTTTTTCAATCAAATTGTCGATCTTCAGGTTGTTGTGCTTGAATTTCTAGTCCTAGCAGTTTGTCGCGGAGACGGTCTTAAGAGTATTGAAGTTATGACGTCAACACTGTTATCAGATGTGAAAGAAATGACATAGTGTGGTTGGGTTTCATGTAGGGGGTAGGTTGAAGTTCGCACTGTGTAGTATATCTGTCATGAGTATACTGTTATATACGGTCAACCAATAATTATGTGCCACCGGTAGTCGCAATCTAGGGGTTGTAAACATCCCATTGCTATTCATGTTTAATATGGGAAATATCTTCAACTAGTAAAGAAAGAGCCATTGTGCTCACCTACAAATGTAGCTGAATATTTTGAAAACTATGTTGAAAAACTTTACTTGTCACCAGGTAAAAATATTTATCCATATCAAAGTATATAGAGAGTTTTACGACCCACCGATCGCGGTCAGAAACTAGGCTGCTGCTCACTGATACGTTTCTAGGCTATGCCCATATTATTACGTCGACGCAGGAAAGGCGCCCTCGGCAAATTAGTAGAACCCATGCCTTTGGATACTCACTCTAGTTTCTCCCCTGCAGCTCTGGATTGGTAGATATCACATTTGTGCAGTCTAGTTATGTCCTTCCCTGCTGCCGCACATAGGGCTTTATGAAACTGGAACTGAATCACAAAGCTTACGAAATACCTGTATGAAGGAATAAAACCTGGCAATATTAAATAAGCTAATTAGCTCCAATACGCACAGATGAATATCAACAAATGACTGTAAATTTAATTATTATTTCTTAATTATTCAAAGGCAACATCATCTTTGCAACTGACGCGTCAAACAAGGAATGCCCCAAATAGAACCGAAATATCTGTTCGTGTAATTTCGAAAGCAAAATTTAGCAAGAGGGTGATCGATTGCTGTAAAGATATGCGCGATTATAGACTCTAGTACATGTAAATTAAGCTATATCAAAATTGGTAATATGTTTCGCTTCTATTATATGAAATTCCGTTGTTGCATGCTGACCTGGCCAGATTTTGGTACCCATTTGCAGCTAAATCGCATGCAGACAAAAAAAAATTCCAAACTTATTTACTGATGTACTGACATACCCCCTGAATTTCGAATTAATACTTTGTCCTGTACAAACATTTCCTTGTCGATTACAGCAGCTGGGAATCGGCATGTCCGCCGACAATTTTGATGGCCAATATGTCTTTTTGGGGGGGGCACTACGAGTTTTGCGAATTCCGGGTCGCTATTTTGAATCGGCCTAAAAACTGTCGAAATCTCAATGCAATCTATAGAGATTAGAATTGTACTTTTGGAACGGCTTTTTAGAAAATTTTGTTTTGAGTATACCCTTTACAGCGAGCGAGAAGGTAAACGGCTTGATGAGACCTGATCACATGCCTCTCCTTTGAACAATGTGCCGTCATTGACCGATGAAATCATAACTCTTCTTTAATGCCCACACAGTTCCGAGCTTTCCTCGCCCTTCATAATGGTTTCGAGCTTCCCACTCCCATCATAATGCTAACTGTATGAGCTTTATGCATTGTATCTCAGCCCCGCGCATATTGCTGCTGTTCCTGGTAACACCTTACATGATGTGACCACACTGCCGCCGCCACTGGCTTAACAAAAGCTGGTTCATTGCTCGAAGCGCTCTGCTTTCATACTAGGCCTGCGAACCTAACAGATGGAAATTGGTCAGTTTGTGAGCGTATATGCAAAGAACAGCCCAATAGGAAAATGAAACATTTTCATATACAGAAAATGCGTCAATAAGGCTAGACGTCAGCCTTATCATCCTCACCTGTTTAACACATAGGCCAGATGATTTTATACCTGGGACGTACGGCCAATTTCAGTATTTCAACATATCCAGACAGCAGGTAAGCGATAACATGCACTGGTGATGAAAACATAGAACGGCGTAATCTGACAGAAATTCACGAGTAAACGCAACGTATACAGGTGGCGGAAAACATGCCGGAGTACTGACAGGAAGTCATATGATCGCACAGGTCAATAATCTGATTGCATATCTAAAAACTTCACACGAGCCAAGAATGATCATTGTGATGATTTGTATCTCAGCTACGCTTTTAGTGTGGTTGTTCATGTGGGCATCTTCAATGGCATGACCACACGACCTCCAGCACCGGCTTGAGCGATATTAGATACAAATGTTAAGAGCTATGATGTAGTAGCCATATTAAGTCATCTGATGGAAAATGATAACAGTGAGACCGTTAGATAGAAGAAACGGCCCAACGAGGGAGTATTAAAAGAATATAAGTTCTGATTTACAGCACATATCTTTGAGGACCGACGCCGTCCAAGCGCTTACTGCTCCATCATATTTAGGCCTACCGATCACAAATCTAAAATCACAATGATTTGTACGCGGCCTACATGAAGCAAAATGTCAGTTTGGTTCTATATTGAACGATTTCTCTATATCCATCAGTGTATGTTTCTTCCGACATGGGGACAAATCCACATCGTGGATATATCTCCGAATTAAACAGTACTAACCTGATATATGGCGTGTTACCAGGGATGTGGTATTTCGCTCCCGGGTCGAATTCCTCCTCCGTCCTTGCCACAGGAGGAGAGACGCCTTGATATTTACACCTGGATATAAATAACCCGTATTGTATTACTCTTACAACCGTCGTAACATGCTCAGTAGCTTGTGATCCTCAAGCATTTTACTTCGTTTCGTGCATTTGCCAGCTACTGGCATACTTCAGTCTCCCAGAAGGAACAAGCGTTCATACTATTATACGAATTGGGTTCTGAGATTCATTCAAATTGTAGGTGCTTCCGTTCCAGTTCAACAGCTTCCCTGGCCTTAATTAAAACCTGCTGTTAAACGCGAGGATTGCCTTCGTCTTAAAACCATATTTATTTGTTTCACAAAAACTCAATCTCTTAAACAACAGTAGTGCCTTTTCTACATTGATGTTTCCATGAACTTGAATCGCTTAAAAGCACAATTTAATTTTAGACGTAAATCTTCCCCATATATTGGTAGTCTCCGGTGAAATTACACAAATAGTTTAAATCTTATATAAGAAAGCTTGCCATTACGCTGACGAAAATGTTATTCGCTGATGCGAAATAAAACAATAATTTGTGTGGTTTTGTGTTTTCGTTCAACGCAAATATCTCCTCTACATGTCGAGTTTACCTGAGCTCCCACCATTTCGTGGTGTATCTAGATTTGGGTGTATCACCATTGAACACGCTCCATCGCCATTGGTCCATAAGATATCCGAACGGCAAAAAGGCAATCTTGTCCAAAGCCATGCTTAATAGGAAGTTGATGTCACTTTCTATAATGATAATGAACAACAGTTTCGATGCCATCGTCTTGTACCTCATTTTGAGTCAAGTAATTTGAAGTCAGGTATAGTGAATACTATGGCCAAGAATCGGTAAAATATTTTGATGAGCTGGATACGCGAAACAAATCCAAACTATCAAATCAGTTCCGACATTCATGAGTAACTATAGTTTACGTTCAAGTCCTAAATCTATTAACTTCCTTTAAAAACTACCAGCATGTTACATGTAGAATAAATATGCTTTTAGAATAAACAAGATGAAGGACGAAAATGACCAACAGTTATGAACGATGTTGGAAAAATTACGTTAAATAAGTAACGTTTCTAAAACGGTCAGTCCTGAGCTTTCAAACATTCAATGTTATCCGACTACCTTCAAATGGCCATGTTTACCAATCAATAGCTTCAACCTAGGTTTTTTAGGACCTGTCCAGGCCTGGAAGGTGCGGTGTGGCATTTCGGCGACCTCCACCAGAATATTTTTCTTACTCCTTGAACTTATTACACTATGCCCTTGGGTCAAGTTCTACAGAAATGTAAAAAATGTAAGAAAATATCCAAGATGGCTGCTTTGATGACGTCACAGTGACGTCATCTTCAAAATAGTCATTTTCGGTCGATTTTTCGTTTTTTAATTTTTTTTTTATTTCTTTGCAAAGACTGCATGATAAAATTAGTAAATAATAGGGACATGAAATAAAATATATTTTGCCCAATTTTCCGCGAAGAAAAGCAAGACATTTGAAGAAAAATGACGAAATCGTCACTTTTCGGGTACCCCACATGGCCGCCATCTTGAATTTACCCATGATCCCTTGCTCGGGGGGTTAAGCAAATAGGATCAAAATGACCGCAATATGATAAATTAAAAAGTCGCGGAGGGTCAGCTTTCATTTATTGGTCGTTCCGGAAATAGGGAGAACGTTTGGTAGGGGAAGGCTACAATGACCCCCTAGGCCAGACAGGGTTAAAAGGGAGAATGGCATCTCAAAAATACCAGATATATATGGTCCTAATCAGCCTCTTTCAAAGAGATAGGTTTCTTTCGAGACAATTCCTTCTAACATTCGTTGACCTGTCAAAGATCTGCCAATGATATTCATGCAAGATTAACCACATTGAAACAAACTTATATATTGGACTTTAATAGTGACCAGGCAGGACTCGAACCCGCAACGTCTACGTAACAGTCGCCTGACTAAACAAACAATGCGACCTTTAGATCCTGATCACTTACCGTAATCGTCGGTTGGATTTTGTAGAAGGCCAATTTTCTGCAAATGTGCAGGAGTGCTCACAGACAAGGCCAGTACGTCACCCACAGCCTCGTGAAATCCTGGATTGATAAAGAGCGTATATGAAGAACAATTGCGGCTGTTTCAGGAGCTACATACCGTTCGAGCTTGTACTCAGCGATGATAGACTTGAAAGTACAAATATAATATATTTCACTGATTATATTCTCTTAAATACCAATAACGTACTGAGGAAGCTTTATGCATTGCATTTTTCAGGTTTTACCATCACCAAATTGTATCAACGCAGCTTGTTCTGCTTGTTTATCTCGCGTGAATGTTTGAAAGAATGAGTCTTACAACATTCCCACTCTGCTGAAAGCGATTTATGTAGTTATCTCAGTCATTGCCAACGCACAACAAGCAGTCCACAATTCCTGGTTGGGTAATCTTTCTTGCAATTCAGCCTGACTGATGAATTAGTTTATCACAATTTCAGCAGAGTGAGGGCAGATTTGACGTGGAACAAAAATACTGACATCAGCAAAACGAATTTAAAAATCAATTTAGCAGTCCGAAACAGAAAAATGTTTGCAGATTAATGCCAGCTGTCATCAGTTAAAATTCATTGAAGGGTAGATAGTTTGTCAGCGACGATATACCTGGGTTAGCCCCTCCGCGGAAGACAACAGGGTGATGTTTATACTGCAGAAAATACTCCACGTGGCCCATTTCATGGTGTACAGTTATCAAATCTTCCATTGTGACTCCTGTACACTGCTTGATTCTGCCAGGAAATAATTTATGTATGAGTTCCAAATTTGCATGATTAGTGTTTACTGAATATGATCCATCAAAGCATAATTAGATGACTCTGTCGAAATACTAGACACAATTGTATACATGGAGCGCATAACCTGACGTAAGGTTATGATGGTGTTACATCCTTTAATCTACTGATTGCGGGCTAAAATCCGTCCAAGATGAAAGGATCGAGAAATTGGATGTAACGCCAGAAGATAACAAGAGTGAAACAGGCGAAACATTTTCCCAGTCGTCCGGCGGAAACTATCTACCCCTCAATCCACTCTAAACACTCATCTGGGGTACCTGGGTTAGCTCCTCTTCTGAAGTTCACAGGATGGTGTTTGTATTGAAGGTAGTATTCAATGTGCCCCATTTCGTGATGTATGGTAATTAAGTCTTCCATATTTATTGATGTACATTGCTTGATCCTGCAGGAACAGTTGCACACAGATTGGTCAGACGCAAGTCATGTAGCTAATACTAAGATACGAAAACCGGATCAGACATTCACTAGCCAGCCTTCGTTCATACTATGTGTGCCCATAATCGGCGTGTCTTAATAACATGACACTGTTAGCACCAACATTTAACGAAACATGAAATCAATTTATAGAAAAATACAATAGAAATATATAGTACTCAATGAGTCATTGTAGGATGGACATCGCCATGTAACTACATCTGTCAAACTCGAGAAGTAATAGCATAACAAAATATTTCACCTTCAAATAATAAAGCCATTTGCAAACAATAAAAAAATGTCCTTCTGATTTTTAAGTATTATTTCAGTATGTTCACATGATAATCCAACGATATTTATTTAACGTGATCGTAAACCCTCTAGTAAAGTTTCCATCAAATGAAAGACCATTGCAAACAGTGTGGGAAAATATTTATTGTAAATTTTTACGATTTTTATACACAGAGTAAACTACAAAAAAGCATGGTAGTCTACGGTAGTCTGTTGAAATATTTATTGTAAATTTTTACGATTTTTATACACAGAGTAAACTACAAAAAAGCATGGTAGTCTACGGTAGTCTGTTGAATCATATCTAGACCCAGTGACGTCACACTGCCTTAATACATATATTTCAAACTTTTGTATGCACTTTCCAATGCATGATTCAAGCTTAACGTGTGTATACTTTGAGTTTCAACACAGACTCACTGTTCCAATGTGCATGTTTCATCAAAATCTGGGAGATGGTAACTCATAAGTGTCAAGTCAATTTGAATCTTGCATTTAATTTCCCCGATTTTGGTGAAACATGCACATTGGAACAGTGAGTCTGTGTTGAAACTCAAAGTATACACACCTTAAGCTTGAATCAAGCATTGGAAAGTGCACTAAAGTTTGAAATATATGTATGAATGCAGTGTGACGTCACTGGACCTGATATGATTGCAACAGACCACCATGGAATACAATGCTTTATTTGTAGTTTACTGTGTGTAATAAAATCATAAAAATATTACAATAAAAATTTTCCGACACTGTTCTCAATGGTCTTTCATTTGATGGAAACTTTACTTGAGAGTTTACGATCACTTTGATGAAATTTTATTTTATTCTTTGATTAAATTTTATTTTCAGCGGGGAGTATCGATACAACACTACAACCAAACTTGTTATATCTGGAAAATTCCAACTGAAATCTAAATGGTTTCTGTTTCGAGAGAGAAAGAATCAAACTTTCTTGGACTAACCTGATAGCTTGTAGAAAAAAAACAGTGTTCATAGTAAACTAAAATATGAAAATATGTTATTCTAGTGTCTTATATCCAGCGGTCGCCAAACTCACCGAAAGTCTTTTTGATTATAGAAATCCCAAGCTGATGCATGACAAACCACCTCTCGGCCGTCTGTGGGTTTCTCAATCATTGAGTGGTCCCAGAATTCTTGAGGCATCGCAATCAGTCCTAGAGAGGTGAAGAACTCCTCCGAGACGTTGAACATGCGCAGTGCTGTGTAACCCTGGTGAATGTCAAACAATATGGGAACGATTGAAATTCGGGAGAACGAAAATGTGTCATTTTCTATCTTCTATCAGACCAATATTTAAAGATAGAGGACATTTACATATACAACTGGTCAATCTTCCCCAAAAGGAAGAGAAAATAGCTTTTCACGGATGTAGTAGCAATGGAGGTATTAGTCTTTCAATGTTAAACCAAACCGGGAACTCTATACACGTGGAGATAATCTACTACTGAGAGTACATTGACGATTATCTAACAGATTAGAGAAAAAGAGAGAAAAATTAAGTTAAACCTCACGATCAGTATTGTTTCATCTTGCTGGTTTAGATGTTGATGGACCAAGATAAAGACCAAGATATAGACGTGATAAATCAAGGATGACCAAAGGCACTTGAGGAATTATCGGTTCGTGGATATATCAGAATTATGGATGAGCTGCTGGTAAGAGGAGTGTAAACTAATATGGGATTTCATAGAAGATAATATGGTAATTACCTCGTGTATACAAGTCAGCACATTGACCCTTTTACAGACCAATTATACGCAACTCAGAGTCATAGACTTAACTCACTCTGTACCGGCATTTTTAACAGTTCCATGCTGGTATCAACACTGCCATGAACATAAACGAAGCGACGATCATGTTATCATCGTCTACATAATTTGAAAGACGATACTCCAGGCATTCGAACACGGTATAATATAATAAAAATATTTGCTTAGAAATTATTCATTTTTATATGTCATTAAAAAGCGACAAAAGCGTACCTGAGATACAACACATATCACGAATCGTTGGATTCTTGGTATGTGCTTTAGAATAAGTTAACCAGAAGACTATACTGTACAGTCATGTGGCTCTGTCAGTATGTCGGCACCTCTTCCCACTACCCTTATATGCGTTGTAATTGACAGGAAATCACTGAATTATATTTCTATCGGTACAATTGTACCTGTACGGTACAGAGAGGATTAACAACTTGATAACGGTGGTAGTATTTGGACTAAAACGTTATCCATAACTCTACGTTTAGAGTTATATACAGCCAAATTTTTGCGTGCCACTCAAAGATGTGATGATATGCGTTACGTTTAGAGATCGTTTTACCTGAGATACCATAGTTGGCGTAACGTCCACACTTGGTTTGTCGTAAGGCTGCAAAAATTCCAATAAATTATTCCATGACTGTGCCCACATGTTTCCTGAAGGTAGAATATTTTTATCACAGTGTGAAATGAAACAGCGGGCGGGTTCTATAATTTTAATAATAAGCATAGCGATTCAATTTATCTGTACATTACGTACGTACAACGTAGATACGAGTCCATTAAGAAGTACTGCTTTGATGAAGATTTGTTTATGCACAATTTGGGCATCGTGATTTCAATTTTACTTTCCTCTCTGTATGGTCGAATATTCCAGTCACCTTTTATAATGGGATATTTTGATGGTGATGAGATTGTTCATAATGAGATGTGATGGTACCAATGAGGTAGCGTCGCGATAAAGCTGTAAAGCTCCTACCGCTATTAATTGCATAGAATGGAGGTATTCCGCCTTATTGCATTACAAGCGTCAGATCCGTCATTCATAATTCAGCCGTCGTCCATTAGAGAATATCCGCGTCCATAATCCAAAGACCTATTCCATATTCCATATAACAGTATTAGCACCAAATTCAAAAAGACAATCATAGTATACCTAAACATAGGCTTGTTTCCTGCAAGATAGAAGAGGTCAACAATTTTCAATGATGCCAGCAAGACATCATGATGTTCCAAAAATATAAAATCCGTATCGCTGATCAGTATTTTTAATCCATAATATTCGTTGCAAAGTCGTCATCCAAAGAATGATGTATCTCAGTCACGCTTTGATTGTGACTGTTCATATGAGTACCATGAGGATCTTCAAGTGCATGGGCTCATACGGCCCCTAGCCCCGGGTTAAGCGGAATTAGACACAAGTTACGAAACGTAACGCCATAGATCTTGCACGCTACGCTCGTATTTTGCTATCAGCATGCGATATGTATCGCCAAATTTGAGAAACTTTGAGTGGAGGCGCTTGGTGGTGTAGCCTTGTTTTATAAGTTTCTGCAACAATGTTTTGTGACGTTGATTAAAATCGTCGCATTTAACACAGGATCTAGCAAATGCTACTAGGCGTGATATGTATACGCCATATGCAGGTCCCACTGGAATATTACTGTCCAGAAAGGGATAGTTTACGATGTCGAAATTGTAATAATCTCCTTTGTCATACAGTCGACGAGAGAGAAGGACCGCTTCATTTTTATAGAGATATAGGTCTAAATACGATGTGCCTGTAGGGTTATCTGTAGTTTCCTTCAAATCCAGTGAAGGTGGATATATATCCTCCACTGCGTCATTCATATAGCGCTTATCCACAGCGAGAAGATCGTCTATATAGCGTTTGGGGAATGAGAAGGAACGGGCTTTGAATGGATCGGTTTTTGAAAGCGCCTGCATATAGTCATATTCATAAGAGGACAGATATAGGTCAGCCAATAGGGGTGCATAATTAGTACCCATTGGAATACCTATATATTGTTGATATATTGTGTTGCCAAATTTCACATAGATATTTTTAATGAGAAATTCAAGCAACTCTATAAACAAAGAAACATCCCATGAATGATATCTCTTGTATGTAGTAGAGCTAAAGAATGCTTTATGGCTTCCGACATTAATGTATCTACGATCAGTTTTGTTGAACACAGATACTATTAATGAAGTTAGACGGTCAATAAGGTCCTGATGAGGGATTGTGGTATAGAGAGTCGAGAAATCCCATGTGGATACAGGTCTATACGGTATGTGACCTTTAGCATCAAGTTCTTCCGTAAGACATTTTGAGTTTTTCAATATTCACATACATTCAACGCCTGAATTTTTAGAAATAGTGGCGCAATACCTTTCCCAAAATGATTTTACCTCCTGAAGGGCCCTCGTCAACAGGGTTGAAAGAAGCTTGGTGGTGCAGCTTCTAGAACCAGCTATGAATCCAGCTTTATACAGATGCTATTCTTGTAAGCCACGTAACCAAAATTTTCTATGATCTCAGAGACTACATGGGAAAACTAATATGTTCATGAATCGAAAGAGAATCACGACAAGTTAAATGTACAGCAGATATTTTATTTATTCTTTTCACGTTCCTTACTGTCGATTTTGTAATACATTACTATGCAGCAAAATTGCTAGTAACTTGGCATGATAATTATGTTAATGTGTATACATTATCACCTCAAATACGCAAATCGGCTTGGGGTACACTTTAGGGCAAACGTGATCATTTTGCGTATGAATCATAATGAAGTCAACAGTTCCAGTTCATTAAGTATTTTTGAATATATTTCCTATTTTGATCGTCGCTGGTCTGATGACCAGGGTAATAATGACTGGTTACAGAAGACAGCATTGTACATGTGAGTATAATCTTTTAGATTAGCTAACTAATTCGACGTAGTCAATGTTATGAGTTATGACCATTTTCGACCTTTATTGGGTCCTTTTGAAGAACAAGATATTCACGAATACGTTAACATCGAACAAAAGTCGCTCACCTCATCCCTAACTGGTCTGGGCTATTTGAGGCCCGCCCAGGCCTGGGGAGGGGTCATTTTAGCCCCACTCTGCACGCTAAATATTTTCTTACTCTTTAGTCTTTGAGGTAGGGATTTGAAAATTTGTACAATATATCTTGGGGTCAAGTTCTACCAGAAAATGTAAATAATCCACGATGGCCACTTTGATAACGTTACAGTGACGTCATATTTTAGAATGGATATATTGGTCGATTTTTATTTGTCAAATTTTCTTTATGCAATTTTCTTCAACAAAATACATAACCAATCATTAAGCGCTCTCAGTCAGCTCATTGCGCCAATCGGCTGCGAGGTTTGAGTTTTGACTGGTTTGAATTTTATCGATGACCGGTGTACTTTGATTTTCAGGCTGAAATCTACATCGGGTGTCAAAGTGGAGACCAAAGGCTTCAGATACCGACGTGCTAGTTCAAAACAACCGTGGGGGAATGAAATGTACGAGATTGTGTGATAGACGCAACGATTCGAGAACTGATCCCAATCACAACATAATATGCAGAACACTCCGCGAGAATTTAGAGATTACCTGGACTCGTGAAGATGATAATTACTCGGAGTACCAATACTAATTCGTAAGAATCTATGTTTTGTTTAACTCACATACCTAGAAGATGAGCTGGAATGTGGCCGGTGCTGGGAAATTTGTCCTTCCCGTACAGTATTTTGAGGTGCCGTCGGACAAAAATGTGCAAGTTTTGGTAGAGAGGACGCAGTTGCTC
Organism: Hanleya hanleyi; assembly: GCA_036873755.1. Taxonomy (NCBI): domain Eukaryota; kingdom Metazoa; phylum Mollusca; class Polyplacophora; order Lepidopleurida; family Hanleyidae; genus Hanleya; species Hanleya hanleyi. Next base: position 108,306 of record JAVTVY010034436.1, read on the forward strand.
ATACAAGGCGGCCACATCCTCGACAAATGTATCACTCTCGTACCATGATCTCCAATAAGCTCCAGTATCCGGATAACCTGTGAATATATGTTAAACATTATTCATAATATTTCCGTATTAATGGATATATTCACACTCTTGAAACATCATTTAAAGAAGTGCTTGACGTGAAAATCTCAGCTTTCTCGAGCTTTCTCGACATATTCTATGTTCGACAATCACGGACTGACTGTGACAGGTGGCAACGTGCACAAGAAGTCAATCTGCCAATTTTAGCGAACGTTCGATCACATGAACTGATATTTGTCACCAGTTTTCATGTGTGACAGTGGGCATTGTGATGGCGTCGAGAATTAAAATGTCGCGGAGTTTACGATCTCCCGGAATCTGATTTTTTTCAACGGAATATACATATCCCTCGGGGCAGTTCGCCGCCTCTTCTTCGCAGCTACGATGATAAGATTAAAAGTGAGAGATTATCGGAACTGACTGTATCGCAACAGCTTGATTTACCCAGAATTAGTCAACTGCAGCGCATTTGGGGAATTTGGCAGACAACAGAAAACAAACAATCGGTAACTACCGGTAATTAAATAACTGTCTCTTTACAGCAGAAACAACCACACTACATCAAAGTTAACGGTCGTTTGTTTGAAAACAAATCAGCAATGTTTCTTTTTCGGAATCAATTAATGCTCACGCACAATCACAGCCTCAAAATTAAATATCTCGGTATTTAGTCTGCTGGTAAGGAATGTTTCGCTGGTAAGATTAGGGGTTTTGTGAAATGATGTTTTGGTACAGCGTTATATGTAAAGTGAACGAGGGCAGAGTCGCTCGACTGGCAGAAGGGGAGATAACCCTGTTTGAAGGTTGCAGCAGAGTAACACATCGGACATAGTGACAAACATTTCTTAATACTATTTTTTCAAACAGTGTGAAAACCCATGGGAACATATTCACTGAGATAATCCGTTGACTTTTATCGGATTAGCTCATTGTTCTGATATCATGAGGTAATACAAATGCTAATTATAGACACCAACGTAGTAGAACAGAACAGAATCCAGCTGGAAAATGACGAAGATATCAGGCATACAGGCGAGAATTACGACGGTTATTGATTTTGATCTCAATTTTTCCTTCAATTTCCTCATAAAGCATTATAGTTCGTGCCTGTTGTATCATGTTTGTAATGGATATTATTAAAAAAAATTCGAGATTATTTTCCTAAAGGTGAAGGAAAATATAAATTGTAAGAAGTGTATAATTAAATCTATAGGAAATCACAGATGATCCATGTTAACCTACCGTTTGCACGGATGGCCTCGTTGCTGAGCTTAGCAAACTCTTCATACATGTTCTTCATTTTCGCCCCCGTAGCCTCTCTCCATCCTACCCAAGCTTGAAGAAGCTTATTGTAGTCACGTGATGTGGCCATCACACGAGTCAAACCTAGGGACATGAATATAAAATAATATGACATAAAAGTGCGCTGTGAAACAGCAGATGTACATGTGTTTGTTCTACTATATATTGCATATTATGTCTATGCAAAACGCACATGGTGCTTAAATTGTAATTGCCTTGACACGAACATGAGCACATACGTTCATTGTTGCTCCATATTATCTTAATATTTGTAGAAAGTTTTGCTGATCGAAATTCGCTCATTTATTTCTATATATTTACAAGGTTGTATTCATTTCTTGACTTTACATTCACCAGAATAGGTGCGATTAGGAGGTCAATCTCGAAAGAAAATGAAGAGCAGGCGCCCAATTGGACTAGTTTGCCATTTAGAAATCAATCTCTTCGTCCTTCATCTTTCGGAGAGTTGTGGATTGCCTGTGACCTTGACCACTGACCTCAATTTTTCCACCCAATATAACACCTACCGCAATCGACTTACATGCACAAACCATTTTCCCAATGATTTATTAACTGGTGGTGCACATTGACTGTTCTACCTGAATAGGTTTCTTATTTGTCATAATCTTGAAGTATTTCTAAAGTTTGACGACGATCCACATCTCTGAACTGGAGTGATCTCCCGATGATTCCAATAATTTCCTGATTTGAGAATCACAGTAATGATATATTGTTCTTTGAAATGTGAGCTCAATTTTTATGCCTAGCATCGTCTCCACTCGCCAAAAAGTCGAAGTTTAAGGATTGTCGGATATTTGTGTCACAGAGAATTTGAGTCTTGATCTGATTCTCAATGTTGTTATGCGACACATTGTATTCCTCTCATATATACACCCGCATAAATTGTCATCCTCAAGGATTGTTCGGATTTTTGGGGCACACTGACCCTGAACTTTGACATACGGACCACCAACATGCCCCTATGTTAACATATAAGAAGCTGCTGCTACAGTGTTTAAAAATAGGATCTTTTCAACTGCACGATAAACCAATGCCACAATATATGATCTGGATGAATAATATGGATGAAAGTATGTAAGTAACAGGCATGCATATATGATATGATATGATATGAATCATGGGCCTACATGACAGGCATATTTGTATATGCGGTGAACATCACTCTGTGTGTACTAACCTGGATCTAAGGACAGTACTCCCTCGCCGCCAATGGTCACCTTCCCGGTGCTGTAAATGTTTTCCATGTCGGCGTTGAGCTTTGACAACTGGCATCATGTAAAATAAAAGCACACCACGATTTTGCTTTATACAGAAGTCAGCTGGTAAATAATACAGAGAGTACTTTTTAATTCCCCTCGCCATCCACGCAGACCTTTCCTGTATAGTATATCTCCCTCATATCGGCATTCGGCCGAGACAGCTAAGATAGAAAAGGACAAGAAATATGCTCAAGGTGTAAAAAAAAAAGCATGTATCCAGCAAAATGTCCTATCTATAAAGGCTTTCTTACAGCATATGTTGGGGTCAGTGATTGCGAAACAATACAACCAGTGTCCCACTGTAGACAAATCGTGGGGGATCGATGGTCTTCTTGCATCAGGTAAACAAGACGCACTAGTGGTAACTAACCTTCAGCGAGGTATCGAAGAAATTACCGGACAAAACCGGAAACTTAACTTTGTCGGAAAAGTCTCCTCAACGTAATTTCTCTCCAGAAAATTCGTCCTGTAAAGATGCTCTGTGAAATGAGGTTCTTTTGGAACACTATCCATCTGTTGTTATAGTTGGAGGTGTGGGTATTGCTGGACGATATCATAATTGCACATCGCAGACGATAATTGTCTTCAGCCTGACTGAGCAATGCAACGACACTGGTAGTTTCAGCCTGACTGAGAAAGGCAACGACACTGGTAGTTTCTCATAGACTTCGCTACAAGTCTAGTTTATTACTACTCAACTCTGGCTTAAATTCGTAATTGTTTCGTTACTGAGGATTACAATATGTCTAGACTCCATCTCTTGAGTATTCCAGTACAACACTAACCTCATACTTGTGAAAAGTTTGATGATTTCAACAAATTAAGCAAGTTGACAAGTTATTTAGTCCTACCAAGTAAGGATAGAGTAATGTGTATGGCCTTAAACCCGCTTTATCAGTTCGGTACAACTCCAGAAGGAGACTTTTCATCGTGACTTTGATCTTACAAACTGGAGGAAAAGAAAGATGGCGATGATTGCCATATCGAACATACATACCGACACTTCGTCTTCAGGTTATATCATTGTACCGAAAGTTTTATTGAATTCCCGATAAACACGACCGAACGCATGTGCACTGCCAACCAACGTTGTCGGCAGGCGGTAACTATAGCGAGCGCATGCGTATTAAATAATCACCAACAGTTTGCAACAATGTTCGCAGTACCCAGCTGCGGGAAGTGACGCTTCATCACAAAATTGTTTTAATCCATGTGAAGGCCATACAAGAAACAATTTTATCAAATAAGGTAGAATTTCTTATAATTAAGTTTGTTAATTTCCGAGATAAACACCAGTTGGCATTCGCCCCTCAGTCTGGCTTCATCGAGGCATAGTGAAACATGGCTCCATTGAGGCACTGGAGGGAAGGATATTATTTCTAAATCTCCCGACAATCTTCGTTCTAACGACATCCTTCGAGTCTTTGGATAATTGAGTGCAAACAATTCAATTCCTGAATTACCTCCCGTTTAGACTCACAGTTGCACTCAGACAGTCTATTGTTATCCTTCGTCTTCCGACAATTACTTGGAACATATACCGTGGAGTCGGATGGAGATATATGACCAATGATGAAGAACTTCAACCTCTGATTGTAATCAAACTTCTATCAAGTTAAGCGGGAAGCATCATAATCAGGCGCTACATGTCTGACATTTCGAAACTTTTATTGGTTACTCAGGCTTCATAGTCTATACCTCCAAATATCATCTACTCACCCTTTCCAACTTAGCTAGATCATCCATTGCAGCTGTTCCGATATCACTAATCTTTCCAAACAAACGTTTGAGCGTTTGATTTGTGAAGTTTTCGTAGTCAAACAACGAGGCATTTCTTGAAGATTCCTTGTCAAACGCAGCACTAGCCAAACCAGCGGCTATCTGAAAATAAAGACAAACCCTTCATTATATCTGGCTCCTCTGTAATACCCACACTCATGACCATCCATTTCTTTGGTGACTTCTTCTGTGGGTTGCTTGAATTTCTCATTGATACTATCAATGTGACATTACCACACGTTATATAGACAATCTCTCTGCTTTGGGTAATCCATACACAACAACACGGGCGACAGCGCGATGGATATTTATCCAACTTGAACGGAACTAAATATAGTCAAAATGGAACATCACATTCATTTTACAGCTTCACTTACACTCGCTCCAACTTTACGACAAGAGAGGTGATTACAGCTGCAGCATTGTTAACTGTCTCTTTCCAAAAAAACACATTATGTATACACCTATCGCCCAGCTGCACGATTCCAATCAACGTCACAAAGCATTAATGCAGAAACTGACTCTGCAAGGCTACTATATCAAGCGCTTTTGTCTTTTCTAAGTTTAGTGATATATATCACACTCTGATGATAAACTACAAACCTGGGTTTCTGAATACAATTTCAAAACACAGAATTTCCTGCGGTGCACTTCATAGTTTTTGTTTAAGTGAGCTTAACCGCGAAAGAAAGGGGCGTGTGAAAATTGTGAAATACAATACCTCTATGATGTTTATATGGACTTTCCATAAGAAATAAGGTAAAATTTCTTCTGGAAAACTATTTGTAAGTTCGTTTGGAAGACAGTATACTGCCCGATCATAAGTATTTAGCGATAGAAAGACCTCCAGCCATAATTGAAGAAGCTAGCTTTCCGTTAAATATATATTTAGTTTGATGACAACACGGCTAATTGTGCCAATAATGTCCTATGCATGCACAGTCAGAAAAAGGTGATGGCCCAACACCCTTTAATAGCGACCAGGCTTGGCCATCAATTTTAAAAGGTGATGATTTAGAGCCATCACCTTTAAATATTGACGGCTATCACCTTTTATTTGCTTCACCACCCTTAAAAGGTGACGACCTAAATTTACAATCATTGCCCATCACTCTTCAAAGGTGATGACAATCATTTTTAAATGTGATCATAAAAAAGCGTGATGGCTCTAACTCATCATCTTTTCGGGGTGATAGTTATCACCTTTTTCTGACTGTGTACTGTATACCGATTATGGACGTGGATATTCTTCATGAACGACGGTTGGTTACTGAATGTTCAATCTGATGCTTGTGCTTATTATGGAAAGATCTTCCATCAGTACTCGAGAACACCATGTCTCATGCGTAAAAATCTACCCCCAGTACTCGAGAACACCATGTCTCATGCGTAAAAATCTACCCCCAGTACTCGAGAACACCATGTCTCATGCGTAAAGATCTACCACCAGTACTCGAGAACACCATGTCTCATGCGTAAAAATCTACCCCCAGTACTCGAGAACACCATGTCTCATGCGTAAAGATCTACCACCAGTACTCGAGAACACCATGTCTCATGCGTAAAAATCTACCCCCAGTACTCGAGAACACCATGTCTCATGCGTAAAGATCTACCACCAGTACTCGAGAACACCATGTCTCATGCGTAAAAATCTACCCCCAGTACTCGAGAACACCATGTCTCATGCGTAAAGATCTACCACCAGTACTCGAGAACACCATGTCTCATGCGTAAAAATCTACCCCCAGTACTCGAGAACACCATGTCTCATGCGTAAAGATCTACCACCAGTACTCGAGAACACCATGTCTCATAGTTTCTGCTAGATTAATTCTACTTCCTAGTCATTGATGGGTTTGAACAAGTCCTGGAGGGCAGGAATGGGGTGAGCGAGCAGTCGCCAGCTTTGACAAGTGATAGGCAGCCGTCGTCCACTGATAAGTTGCGCTTCAATACTCGGGATAGGTGTGAGTAGGAGAATCAAGCCCCTCATAACTATTTCTTCACGCTGGTGTTTAGAGAACAACTTTCCTGACATCCTTGATCTTAATAATATCCGATATCTGGCGCTTTGCTCCTTATGGTGATTGCTTCTCATGTTGTAAACCGAAATTACGGGTCATATGAATGACATGTCTCCCATTTCACCATGATGTTCCAATGAACAAACACTACCGAAGCATGACTCTCAAACTATCTGAAATTCACTCGAGTAAAAGAATACACGTTAGTGATAAAGATCTGACCAACGGAACATCATGATATCTTCCCGGCATTAGTCATATGCAACAATCCACTGGCTGCGCCCATTAACTTAACATTAGATCTAAGGAGAATGGGCTTTTTAAAGACTTTTTCTGTAACTGTTGAAGTTGCCGTGCCCTGATGTTGTAGATACAGCACGAAGGAATGACATACAAAAATATTGGCAACATACAAGAATGTCCTATTGGTTCCAATTTTATTTTTAAAATGAGATATTTGGCTCATTCAATCCCATACAACACTATTAAATTCTGTAGACCTTGAAAAAGATGCCGTGCTCTGACGTTGAAATATTACCATTGGTTTATTTGTTCTGTATAATTGAAAGCCTGGTGACATATTGATGTTTCCCTGGGCCTTCAGACTTTGGGGAAAAGACGTTTCTAAAGGTGTATGCTACAGACTAGCTCATTGGTAATCGGACTAACTGCTGCGCGGTGCGGCCTGCTTCAGCCGGGCGCATCGCGCGTAACTTGACCCCTTCCTGTTGTATATGATAATATGTTGACTGCCTCCTTTTTACACGAAAGAAGCTTGTGTTTGATGCCAGGTTGCGAGAAGCCTGATACGACAAAGATATTTATATTATTGATACGGAAATATTTATGGACGAGGGTAGGCTCCCAATCTAATTAAAATTAAATCCTATCTGCTCCCTCATTTGGATATGTCGCTTGAAGGATCTAACAGGCTTGCAGTAACTCGAGTGTCGACATTGCGGCATCATAATACGGGGTAAATATATAGACTGGCCTTTGGTATAAACATTGAAGTAAACGGACACGGTGATCCTATCTCCTCTCCCCGACTGCAAGTGGATTAGTCCAGATGGGACCATGATGTCATAATGCTATTAAATATTCATGGTATTGGCGCTCAGAACACCAAATTCATTTGAAATACGTAAGATCTAATATAGCGACATGTACAATTGGGAAGCGTCGATAGAATATTAATTTATTAAGATTGGTTACCTCCTATATGTCGGACTTGACGGTTGTATTCTTGGAGAGAGATCTGTTACAGACGCACACCTATACACTTGATGTCCCGGCATTAATTCAATATTTAAGCACTAATGGATGTAAACGTCTGGAAAGTTTATAAGCGTATGCAAATACATCAGATATGCAAACAGACCCACAATTTGAAGTAGACACCACTGAACTCACTCGCTTTAATTCCTCAACTTGATTCATTTATATATGTATGACACCTGTCCTACGTAAATAAGGGCGACATATTATACCGGATTTTGAGATGCACAAAGACGTATAGACAGGTGATGAAATTACTTTTTTATGTGTTCTGTAGTCTTCTTTTACAGGTCTGTTGATCTGTTCAAACACGAATATGATATCCCGGACAAGCAGTATTTTACATCCATAACTAAACAAAAATAATAATACCATTATTGCACTCTTCAATAACTTTAACCATGAGTTCTTATTCAGGTGTCTCAAGTGGCAGTATTTGAAGACTGTATGGGCCTGATTTGTAAGCCACATTTCGAAAATAGAATCCTCGGATTATTATAATGTGGTGACACTGTTTGTTGGTTACCAACTCTCGACCACCAGTATGCTATGATAGCTATTCATGAACAACTACTGAACCATGTTTAGCACAGTGACTGCATGGGAACGACAGCGGTAGTCGCCTTTGCCAGGAATTGTTTTGAAGTTTTGCTTTAGTTTTTGTTTGGTTTGAATTGTCGTTGCAACAGCAATATTAAACGCATTTAATCCAACTGTTTACTTATCGCCTGCCGATTTTTTTTTAATTGAAATTGTAGTTTAAGGGCCGCTTCCCATACGGATTTCGCGGCCCATCAACTCAATGTTTTATTTTAATTTCACGTTACATTTCTTAGTTCATTTAAGATGTTTTCAAGAACTGTATTTTAAAATAAAGAAATAAAGAAATAAATAAATAAAATATCGCCTGACGATTAAAATCGTCCGTTTTTATATAGGTGAAAATGGCAGTAATTAATGGAAAGTTCGATCGCTTGATTGGGCAGTCGAAAGTTGTATGCCCATCACTGATTGATTGAATTACTGACGAGTATACTTTCCCTGTTCTGATTGGATCCGTGTATGCCATCATAGATATGCCCCATGAATTCCACGAAAAGTCGCGTTCATAATATTTGTGGAATTGGAAGCCAACAGAGTTCATTTGACAATGTTCTATCGAACTTCTCTCTGTGAATTCTTCTGGTTGGCGAGTTTTCTCTAAGTACAATCAGTAGATGCGAGATTTGGCTTAATGCCACACTCAAGGTTATTTCGCTCATATGGTGAGAGCCAGTTTGGTTGGTGGAGGACAATCATTACAATCAATCAATCATCTTTATTCTCTCTCTCTCTCTTTCCATTAGGAGGTAAAATCATGGATCTGAGATATTCTCTCAATAAAGTTAGGGGGACCAGAAATGGTTTGACTGCAAAGTGGAAGGGAAGAAATTGAACAGTGAATATTCATTGTTACAGAAAAACATTGAACTGAAATAACCTGCAGTGTCGGGCAAAATAAGACTCCACTTAATAATATCTTTCCGCGATATCGGGGGTCACGTCCATTTGATCGAGACATATTACCGATGCTTTGGTGATGGACCGAAAAAGTTCTCGACTGAAACCGGGAGGGCAGAGCGGGACCTCTGTCGACGAACCTATTTCCTCCCGGTTCTATATCTCGATCTAAACGTCTCGGTTTTCGAGATGAATATGAAATTACCGGTATTCTCGAAGGGGGTTACGGTTTCTATATGTCCGTGCTTTATCGTTAATTTTGCCGTCACTTAGCTTCTTAGGCGATCCGAGTGTTTTGCGGGTATCATAATTTGGGTCGCTCTTCGTATACGCATATTGCGGCCCAAAATATGATCAAGATGTTTTCCTAAATGAAAATTTAAATTCAAATTATCTTTTGTTGATATATAATTCAATGATCTTTTATCCCCACAATAAGTGACTGTATACCGACGCGGATTCATTTTCTCAACATGTGAAATCAATGGATGGCTTGCACCTTAATCCAAGTTAATCCTTAGACAGTAATATGTTGCCCCGATAGCAGGGAAGTATTCGATTTTACGTTTCTTGTGTTTCACAATTATCATTTAATCTGTAGAGTTTTCATTGCCGAATGGCCTAGTACAAAAAAAAACCATAACGGTCCACCATAGAATGCTTAACTTAATAACACAAAATAAGACGATACGAACTGAGGTAGATTTCGGAAAGAAATCGACATTCCATAGGAGTTTAATGACGCGGACATTTTGACCTTGCTGAATAAATTACGGACTATCAACGCCCTTCTTTCCGTTTAAACAGTTGTGTATGTCGATCGCTTGCGAAGCGTTGTTACTTTCAGTGTGTGAAACCGTAATTTGAGGCTTCCCTGTCAAATTCAGCTTAAGCTGGTCTATTTCACCCCGTTCCTTATCTCTGAACTTAGAGCTATTAACTGGATTATTCAGTTATAACGTTTTACTTTTCCATGAAACCATATTACTGAACAGTATACTGACAACTGCTCCGCAGGGAAATAGGGTTGGCTAATTTTCTTTCCTGTTTTAGCTGAGCATGAATTTTTGTCGAACTGTCTTCCCAAAGGCAGATACCCAGTTCAATGTATCATATTCGAAATAAGTTCAAACAAGGAGATTATGCCAGTAAAGTATAATGACTGATATGAAGTTGCCCGGTAGAGGCTATTGAAAATACTGACAATCGGAACTAGACTTGTTGATAATTCGCACACTAGTCGATCTTTTGAACAACTGTCGGCTCGAAACAACAGCGAAGGGGGAAGGGTAGTTAGAAAGAATGAACTAAAAAATCACTGTTGACTAGGTTCGATAATACACTCACATTTATTGCTGATTTCCTGTCTAGAAAACGAACCAAATAATTAAATTATCCCCATATTCAGGGTGTAGTAATCACGTATTTTCTGAATAGCGGGAATCTGACGAAAACGTGGTACTCTAAGTCCAGATTCTAACAAAGAAATAGTATCAATACAGATCTTCTACCATTCTATATACTTTTAGAGGATCATAAGGAATAATTCTGGTCTATCAGTGAGATATGTAAGAGACAGGAAAGATTGACTTTCGGCGACTAAAAGGCAAACATATGACTCCACAGGAAAGCCTGCCTCAGCATTACACATTCAGACTAGAATACGACGAACTCTAAGATGCAGCCTTGGTATTTCAGTCGTGCATTTATAGCAGCTGTTGAGTGATTTCGAGGGGATTGAGGTGGTCTGGTGCTTCGAGAGAAAACCGGGACAACATGACAGAGATAAATCGACACCCTTCAAGTCGAACTATTTATCGGTATTACTCGGTTATTGAGAAACCGTCTCCTTGAATTGGATATGATCCTTCGTCATTAGTGAGATAGCATGTCTCCACGAAACGTATATATTAAGGTCAGAGTTTCGATTTCACGGTTATGAATTTTTCACTTAACTTAAGATTCAAGTGAAGCTCTGACAAGTAGGAGACGGGTCGAGTTTGAAGGTCATAGTCTGTAAAAAAGATAATTATTAATGTATTCATAAGATGTATTATCTATCAGGTATTACTTGTTTTTGGAAATAATACACTGATAATGCGATACTAGTGTATGGCTGGTATCAGGACATTAGGACCAATATGGAGCACCAGATTGCTCAATTCAATAGGCCTATTTCGCCAACAATGTATTTCACCATATCAACAAAATATTGCGGAAATAATTTAAAAAAAATAAGCACAAATAAGCTTCACTGAACTTACAATACACTTGTTCAATATCAGCCTGAATGATTGTGACAAACTGTAGATTTAATAAAGTATGAAGAATAACTACGCGCGGAGATATTAAGAATTGAAGACACAAATGTATTCAAAACACACTGGAATACATTATATGCCGAACGTTTCTTTGGAGATTGCCTTTTACAGAATTTGAAAAAATTCATCAAAGATTTTCTGTCGTACCAGTAGCCTCAAGCGGTTTTGTATACTTATGTGGAGTTTTCCTCTGCTTAGTTGAATAGCAGCAGGCTATTTTCATCTACGCATATATTCTTATGAAGTAAAACCACCCGAACAGGTAACCTTATACAATGTGTACAGCTTTACATAAATCACCATATAAAGCTAGTTTCATGGCTGGTTCTGTAAGCTGCACCACTCAGCTTCTTTCAACCCTATTGGCTAGTGCCCATCAGAAGGTAAAAGCATTTTGGGAAAGATATTGCTCAACTATTCCTAAAAACTCTAGTGTTGAATTATGTGAATATTGAAACATTCAAAATGTCTTACTGAAGAACTTGATACTACAGGTCATATACCGTACAGACATGTATCCACATGGAAATTCTCGACTCTCTATACTACAATATCTCATCATGCCCTTATTGATCGTCTAATAGTATCTGTTTTCAAGAAAACTGATCGCCGATACATTATTGTCAGAAGCCATAGAGCATTATTATCTACTTCATACGAGGGTTATTATTAATGGGATTTTTCTTTGTTTATCGAGTTGATTGAATTTCTAATTAACACAAAATATCAACAGCATATTTCAATGGGTACTAATTATGCACCCCTTATGGTTACGACTATACGGGGGAGGGGGGTGGGGGTGGGGGCGGGGTAAGACCCGACTAGCCCTATATCAATGTCACATTCTGTTTTCTCTTAGCCCCTAGCAGGATTTGGTCGTATGTCCTACCAAGGGCATGTGGTGAAGTGCTAATCCATCTTTCCTGGCCCCTGTTTCGCAGAGTGATTGTTAAAACTGTCATTTGTCTCTACTGTTTATGAGGCACCGACTCTATGTTGGCTCGTTTGAAACATCGCGTCTTCATTCCAAAGGCCTCGACAGGGCGTCCCAGCCCCACCCTATCCTGAGATCCCTACCGGAATTTTTTTGCACCGGAACTCCGAGTATACGACACCGGATTGATATATGGCGCAAAGGCTGTGGGTCATCAACCACTAAATAATCGCCGTATTCAATCGCCTTAATAAATTGGCTAAGCACATCTTGAGAAAGCTATAACTAAATGACCCATCACACCAGGTAGCCTGGCCTCTCCGCTCAAACACATAACAATTCAGCAAACATTCCCCACCATTTTATCGAGATAAGGCCACCAGAGATAGAGTCATCCCGTCCGACACCGTTATGGTAAACTATGGAGGTGGCCAATCAAACTGGCTAATTTTTTTGCGATGAAAATTTGAAAAAGGTGGGTTTGATATATTTGAGAATCAAACATGAAAACGTTTTAAAATATGTCATAGACCATTTCTCGCCCAGTCAGGTATAATGGCCAATCAAAGTTCGCCGGAATTCAAGTCCTGATAATAATCTTACACCCAGAAAGCGCAATGGAGGTTTGGTGTACGCCGCTAACTCTGCAAACAGTGAACTACAATTAAGTGTAATACCACATTTACAGTACAATATCCATACTACCTATAAAATGCGTAAAATAACCGGTGATATACAATTTACACAATTTATAATGAACAACTCTGGAAGGGTAGCCCTTTTGAGACTAGAAGATATACTTCCTCATTACATCTGCGGAAGAAGATTCTATATCTAGGAAAGCGCATGCTTATATAAATTAGTTAGTCTCAAAAGTGATACCCTTCCTGAGTTTTTGATATTTATCAGACTAACACGGCTACCCTACCACTTTAGTTATAAGTTATAATCATCTCCATGGCCTCAGTTGTATCAAGGTTAGTGCGGCTGAACGAACCCTGCCGCATTATGTCTTATAATCCTATAGTGTATTTGACGGATTATTATCAATGGTTTATTTCCGTCTCGGTTGAAAAAAGAACTGTTCACCAAGCTATCGATATTCATTCGTTTATTTAAAAAAACGAACGCTTTGAGCAAATTGTGACTTCGCGAAAATGGCGATTGAAACTCGAATGATATTTGGAAACGCTTCAGTGTCGCAGAGTTTCACCTCTAAATTCTACTCCATCGCGGCTGGAGAAACATTTAAGGTACTCGCTGTTGAGGCATTTTGGAACAATTGGGACAAATATCCATATGGAACTATTTGCGGTGAGCAGAGCTGTAACTACAAGCGTCTAAACCGTCATTCAATATTCAGCCGTTGTCCATCAAAGAATTTCCGCGTTCATAATCCAAAGATATATTCAATATTCCATATAACTGCTTTAGCACCAAATTTAAAGAAAGGACAATCAACAACCATAGTATACATAAACATAGGCTAATTTCCAGCGTGAGAGAAGCGGCCAACATTTTTTGATGCTGCCGGTGTGGAGAAAACTAGGTAAACTAGGAATGACCCGTGTCTACGAGTGTCCGACTATATCTTCTAACTCAGGTAGGACACTTTTCTCCACATTGGGGACAAGTGTCCGTACTTTGTTGCAATAAAAAGGGATATGAAAAGGGACTCTAATCACCAGGACATTATTATCCATCACACCGGCAAGACAACATGATGTTCCGTAAATATCAAATCCGTATCGCTGATCAATATTCTTAATCCGTATGATTTTCGTTGCAAAATCGTTATGTAGAGAATGATGTATCCCGGTCATGCTTTGATTGTGGCTGTTCATATGAAGCATCTTGGAGTACATGGGTTCATACGGCCACTAGCCCCGGGTTAACCGGGATTAAGCACAAGTTAAGAAACTTAACGCCATAAATCTTGCAGGCAATGCTCGTAATTTGCTATCAGCATGTATCGACAAATTTCAGAAACTTTGAGTGGAGGCTCTTGGTGTTATAGCCCTGTTTTATAAGCTTATGCAATAATATTTTGTGACGTTGATTAAAATCGTCACATTTCACAGGATCTAGCAAATGCTACTAGGAGAGATATGTATACGCCATATGGCGATCCCATGGGAATATTGCTGTTCAGAAAGAGATAGTTTACGATATCGAAATTGTGATCATCTCTGTTGTCGTTAAGTCGACGAGAGAGAAGGCCTGCTTCGTTTTTATAGAGATATAGGTCTAAATATGATGTGCCATTGGGGTTACCTGTAGATTCCTTCAAATCCAGTGAAGGCGGATATATATCTTTCACAGCGTCAGTTATTTAGCGGTTATACAGCGTTTGGTGAATGAGAAGGTACGGGCTTTGAAATGGTCGATTTTTGAAAGCACCTGCACATACCCGCCCCCCCCCCCCCCTCACCCCCACACACACACTCTACCGCGCCAGGATAGGCACACTTGAACACCCCGTGAATATTTCGTTATCCCGGACTGGGGAAATAATCATCTTGTGTGGAATAAAATAGTTTTCTCGGTTTTCTGAAATTCTGTAATGAAGAAGGAGTAATTTCAGCAATATTTTGTCCTAGCCTACGCTAAGTATTCATTTAATAACCATTTACGTTATACCCGAGACAAGTATATTCTACGCTGTGGATCATAATGACAATTCGTTGTCGGAGTAATTTATTAGAATAATGAAATGTCACAGTTTTAGCTTGAATACGAAATAGGTCAAATGAGCCTGTTTGGATGACTTGTTTTCTTCCTCTACAAAATATTTATCACGTAAAACATATATCAGCATTATATATCAATATAATTAACGGATGCGTGCCAAATATTAAAGGTAGCCATTTTATATTATTATCGAGCTATGACCGGTTTCTCCTATACAGTTGTTCAGTCTAACGTATGCTTGCAATCCAATAAATGGTCCTGCGCAATTTCCTTTTCAGTACAGTACAAAATGAAGGTAAAATGAGTGAATTTGGGGATATTTGTCATCATCTAAAATTGTTATGACAAAGCGTATAGCAGCATCATACACAAACATAAATCGTATATCTGTGCGGAATATTGGAGGTATTCTTAAAATTATACCAACACCCGCTTTATCAGATATAGCTAATTTTCATTTTTTTTAGTAGGAGTGGTGATCCATCTGTCTCCAACAGAGTAAAAAATACTAGTTGCAACTGGCTGCAGGCGTTTTTGCAAGCCCAACAATCAAAATGTTATTGCCAGAAGGAGACCACGAAAAGCCTTTTTTCAGGGTCTTGCTAAACTAGTCGGTATTCTAGTTATTTTTATAGGAAGTCTTAAAGTTGGACTTTGAAAATGATTGATAAGGAAATGAGAAATATTTGGAAGCCGGATGCGGCCATCTCGAGTTTTCGCATTTTCGCATCTATAATAATGTTTTTCGTGTCTCGCATCGCGTTTTCGTGTCTTCTCCTCACGTTTTCGCGTCGGGTTTTCGTGTTTTCGCGTTTTCGCGTCGGGTTTTCGCGTTTTCACGTTTCCGCGTTACTATTATAGATGCGAAAAAGCGAAAACGCGAGATGGCCGCATCCGGCTTCCATAGGAACACGTATGAAGCATAGTTAAAAGGAAATAAGAAAGTATTCTGACAGGGCCTAATGCCTGTAAATCCAACCACGCGTGAAATACTAGGATTTATAATTAAATTGTCAGTCTTGGGCTTGCACATAATTATTCATTTCCATGGATCTAAGTTTTAATTACATAATCTAGGTTGTTTGTAGCGCAATATAAATTTTTATTTGGATTTAACAACATCCACATCAAGGTTGCCCATTCAGCTAAACGTTCACATGATTGATCTGGATTTTTTGACAGTTCATACTACAATTCCTGTATTCATTGGCCAACTTGTAATTTATTTCTGTTCAACACTATCGTCATGCGCCTCATGCATGTGCGTCTCGATCACATGGGATTTGTTTTTAATCTCTCGTCAACGTAGAATGTAACCGTACCATATAAAGTACAGGATGTAAATTCCCACGAGCTATATTATGAACATGAGTACGAGCCGAACTAAGTACAGTACTCAGAGTTCCGTCCGTACTCAGAGTTCTAGCCGGTACTCAAATTCGCGGAACTCTGTGGATGCGACACCGGCTTTCCTGCTTGGGAAATTACCATTGTCTCGCACAGACACTCCACTCCAGCAGCGTTTTATGTAGGGTAAAACACTTCGATGTTTCTAAATTACCCATTACTCGAAGAACATACTTATAACTTCTTTTTGTTGGATCATAACAATCTAACGTCCAACGTTTTGATTGAAATATAATCAGCATACACCCAGGCCGATGTGTTAATGCAAACAAAATCTTATCACTCGCTAAACCGAATGTTATAAATTTAAAATAAGAGAGACCGGATGAGAGGAAGAATGTAGCCTCTTACGTACTGCCAATTGCTCAAGTAACTCAAGGCGGGCTTCTCAGTTCACCGAGGCTGTCTGTTTCATTTATAGAGAAGTATGTATGAAAGACGCTATCACTCTTCTAATTTCGAAGTTGTGGCCTTTGAAAGCAGCCCGCTCAGCAAAGCACATTCAAAGTACAAAGGTTATATGAATTTCGCTTACTTCCCATGCTAACCTATATTCTTAGAAATTGTACAACACTGTTACAAGCGTCTGGTCCGTCATTCATAATTCAACCGTCGTCCATTAAAGAATATCCGCGTCCATAATCCAAAGATCTATTACATTTTTCATATAACAGTATTAGCACCAAATTCAAAAAGACAATCATAGTATACATAAACATAGGTTAGTTTCCGGCAAGAGAGAATCGGTCATTAGTTTTCAACGATGCGGGCAAGACATCATGATATTCCAAAAATATCAAATCCGTATCGCCGATCAGTATTCTTAATCCATTTTATTCGTCGCAAAGTCGTCATCTAGAGAATGGTGTATCTCAGTCACGCTTTGATTGTGACTGTTCATATAAGCACCACGAGAATCTTGAAGTACATGGGTTCATACGGCCCAGAGGCCCCAATTAGACACAAGTTACAAAAAGTAACGCCATAGATCTTGCACGCTATGCTCGTATTTTGCCAAATTTGAGAAACTTTGAGCGGAGGCGCTTGGTGGTATAGCCCTGATTTATAAGTTTCTGCAACAATGTTTTGTGACGTTGATTAAAATCGTCACTTTGAACACAGGATCTAGCAAATGCTGATAGGCGAGATATGTATATGCCATATGCAGGTCCAACTGGAATATTACTGTCCAGAAACTGTATCACCACTCACCACCAAGTTTCTTGTGTCTTAATCCTACCAGATTGGGGGTGGGTCATGCTCCCCATACCAAAATTCGAGTGATATCCTTGGAACGACAGAATATTAAGAACTGCTGGCTTTGTAATTTATCATATTGGGGTCATTTTGACCCTATTTGCATAACCCCCCGAGCAGAGGATTATGACTAAATTGAAAATGGCGGCCATGTGGCGAAATTTTCGTCATTTTCCTCAAAATTGTTGCTTTTCCGCGAGGATTTTATTCACATCGGATTAATATTTACCAATTTATCATACAGTTTATTTTGCGGAGAAATTACATAAAGGAAAAATTCTAAAAATCTGACCGAAAATTCGACCAAAAAAATGTCTTTTTGAAAATGAAGTCATTGTGACTTCATCAAAGCGGTCATTTTGTTTTTACATTTTCTGTTAGATTTTGACTCCAGGATATGGTTTGGTAAGTTTCATCCCTCTAGCTCAAGGGGTAAGATAAATAATTAGGAAGGGCCGACCCCCCCCCCCTAGCCAGGCCTGGACAGGTCTCAAAAAGCCCAGGTCAGATAGGGTTAAGGTGTTGAAACCGGTTCGTGTGCGATTATGAGACCCACATCAAATTGCCACTTGGTGTATATGCCTGGCTTTGGTAACGGCGTGAGTTGCTTCGTTGAATTGACACGAATCAAGTCTTTTCCTAGTGTATTTATATGACAGCGCAAAATACAATGACGTTGACTTTGCTATAAGTTTCCATAAAATGGAACTCAAGTACCTTCAAGAATTTTTCTAGAAAAGTCACACTTCATCTTAGGAGATAGGGATATCGATTCCAACACTGTGATATTCTTGAGACTTCTATAATCACCACCTAAACGATGTGTGTCATCGGGTTATCATCAATTGAATTTTTTTTTAAATGTATTTCTCTAGAAGCATACATCAGTTTATATGAGTGTCGCGCACCAGTTCAAGTTTTGAAATGGTCTTCTCTGATATATCCGGCAACAGCTGATCAATTTCAACATCTGCATCACATTCACTCTGTTCTATAGGATCTTAGCCAAATTATATTTAGACCTTCCCCCATATTGGCTCAAACCGGGTAACATTCCTTTTTATTAATTAGCTTTAATATTCAATATAAACCCTTCCTTTCAGTGAAAAAAAAATTATTAAGAATTTGCCCTACAATAAACTGTGAATCATATTTCCGCCCAAACCTGTGTAGTGTACTCTTTGTTGTGCACTATTCGGGAAACCAACATGATATGTACACTTGTTCAATTTGGAATTAGAGCAGTTCATCTTGTGCGCATTAACACTCACCTCAATATCATTTTCGAACGTCAATCAAGCTGGTATCATCGGCATTAGAAGGGAAATCAGCTACTGCATCAGAACTTTTAACCGGGACAGATTTATTTAATAGTATGAGTTATCACTATTGGCACGATGATTATATGATGGATTTGCGTTGCCTGTTGCTATAAATGATAATATAATTATTTTTTTTCTCTCTCTCCCATATTATAGTCTAGGCAAACGCCTATCATAACAACAGCCTAGGCAAACATATCATAACGAGACAGCACGACTTACGAACGTTATTCTGCTATGCTTAAGTAATATATATATTCAACACATTCAAGCTGTTCTACTTCTGAATGAGATAAGATTTTTAAATAAATTTCTGCCTTACTGTCACTCTGATATTAAACCTGAAGAAATAGAGCTATCTTCGTTCTCCATGTCGCTATAGTTGTCAACTTTCATAAATATATGCATTAAAACTGGATCACGTCTCAATGAAATACATTATATCAACTCATAAAAGGGTCACCATCTTCGGAGCAAATATTTACCTTCCTACAATATATTCATTGGAGGTGCCGTGGATATAATTTCATGTTATAGCTTGCGAATTTTTATGTATACAGATGGATGAAAAATCATGCAGATGATATTTACACGGTAAAAGGGAGTCATTGTACAGGCTGGATACATACCGGTACAAGAGATGCATGTACAATATTATTATACCTCACTGTGTATTCGTATATTTTAATTGGTTGAGGCACCATCAGGTGATATTCCGCAATTCTCGATGTCTTATGGAAAAACAGCTCTTCAATGTGATGTCCCACGATCTCGCGCCAATATCACACGATCACACGTCACACGGTCTCGCGCAGTTATCCTTTCATAGCATTGTCGTCTGTTGTGCTGTCATTCCGCTGTAATCACGATGGCGTGTACAGACGGAAAGCGTTTTACGTTACGTTTTCGCTGCCTTGGTTTTTCTCTTTACACTGTACGTCTATTTGTATTGTTTATGGCTTTTTTTCGGTATAATAAAACAGATATTGCATGCTGTGAGGTGTGATATCACGATTTGTCAGCTCGAGAAGGTGATGTTCAACGAATGCCGCACTCGTTGAACATCACCTTCTCGAGGTGACAAATCGTGATATCACACATCACAGCATGCAATATCTGTATAATGTTACTGTGAAGAATTCTTCGGTTACTAACAAATAAACACATGATGTGGCATGCGCGATGCAGTAAAATCCCAACAGTTTTAGACTTCGCCAGCTATAGCGGGCGAAGTCCTCTGCACCTCTGCACTCTTCCGTCTCCACCCGTCGTTCGTTAGTTAGTTCCTTAACTTTTCAATAAATCGGCCGATTTATTTCAAATATCAGGATAATTATGGGGTCCCGCACATGTCAAAACTCAAGGTCAATGTAGCCTAAAAATCAGGAAATCATCGAAATTCATTTTGTATGAGTGGATAAATCAGTGAGAGAAGATATTATGTCAGGTACAGAAATTATCAAGGTCAAATTGGGTAAAGGTCAACGCCATGGTGACTCCGCGAATAATAGTCGTATATGGTCGTATTCTTCAGAGAGCACATATTAGGTCTGTACATAGACGTAAGCAAGTTGTACGTTGTTGTTGTATGGTGCTACCGAATCTATCAACAATATTATTGACGAGAAATTCATGCAATTCTATCAAAGGAAACATCCCGAGAATGATACCCCTTATATGTGGAGGAACTGAAGCCGCCTAATGGCGCCTGACATTGGTATCTCGATGATGAATGTTCGTGAACATAGATACATGTACAATTAATGAGCTAAGCCATTTATCAAGTCATGAATAGCACTGATTGACTAAATATCGGAGAAATCCCAGATGGTGTGTAAACGACAGGGGTCCCTCACACGAAGTTGGTTCGTAAGACAGCTTGAGCGCTGTGTGGAAACAGAAGTATCCATTTCAGGAAACCTCTTGGAAACTAGAACGTTTCCAAGCGTTTCCATGCGGGTTGCCGGTGAGTTTCCGGAATTGGAAACTTGGGCCCTTCATGTAGTATTTGAGATTCCAAGTATAGGTCTCAGATCCGAGATTCAGTATTCAGGTGGTCACATACACTGCAAAAAATCCTTAAAATTTAAGGAATATTCCCCGACTATTACACCAGTGGAATATCCTTAAAATTCAATAAGGAATAATTCCTTAACACGGTAAGAAATATTCCTGAGTTGTGTCGAGGAATATATTTTTCTGTGTACATTCTTTTGTCTTTATAGTAACAGCACAATATTTTCTCCAATACTGGAACCAGCAAATATATGTTTTGTTTATTGTTAAATTCACTTTCGGAATGTAATTTGGGCATTCAGCCCTATATCTAGACCATATTTAAAAATGAAGCGAGTCTTCTCTCTCGTCGATTTACGACAAAAGAGATGATTACAATTTCGACATAAACTATCCCTTTCTGGACAGTAATATTCCAGTGTATATATATCACGCCTAGTAGCATTTGCTAGATCCTGTGATAAATTATTTTAATAAACATTACAAAACATTATTGCAGAAACTTACAAACATGGCTATACCATCAAGCGCCACCACTCGGAAGTTTCTCAAATTTGGCGATAGCTAAATACGATCTATGGCGTTACGTTTCGTAACCTGTGTTTAATTCCGCTCAACTCGGGGCTAGGGCCTAAAAGAACTCATGTATTTCAGGATCCTCTTGCTGTTCATATGAACAGTTACAATCAAAGCGTCACTTAGACACACCATACTCTAGATAACGACTTTACAACTAAAATCATACAGAGAAAAAAAATCCGTAAAAATTTAAGGAATATCCCCCGCCTATTACACCAGCGGAATATTCCTTAACATAACCAAGGAATATTCCTCATCATGTTAAGGAAATTCCATAACATGCTACGGAATATTCCTTGTTGAATTCTAAGGAACATTCCGCCGGTGTAATAGTCGGGGAATATTCCTTAAATTCTAAGGAATTTTTCTTTCAGTTTATGGATTAAGAATACTTTTCGAGCGATACGGATTCGATATTTTGGAAAATCACATGATGTTTTCCCGGCATATGTATACTTTGATTTTTTTTTACTTTCGAGCTAACGCTATTATATGAATTAGGTCCTTGGATTATTGAGGTGAAAATTCTTCAATGGCTAAATATTGAATGACGGACTAGACGCTTGTATTTCAATTGCGGTCAATTTCGCAAGTTTGAAGTTTAGTGCATACAATATGTTTACAAACAATACTAATACTCCGCGAGGTAAAGTTTAGTTTGCATGAGTTGGTATGCGGTCAGATGTACCGATATAGATGTATGTATGGTGATAGAGCGTGTATCTACATGCATTTGAGTCATATTATTAGGTCGAACATGTATGTCCTGGTGCGACGACGCGCCATTGTCCTCTATTCTCCTTTTTTTAAAAAGAACCTCGATTCAGGACAGCGAAAGCAACTTTTGCAAAGTCATTTGGAATAAAAAAAATACTGCGATAAGGATTGTCAAACTTCATTGAAAACGCCGATATTATACCTTATTATATTATTAGCCTTGGTTAAGGTAGATATAACCTCGCGAGAAATGAGCCTCACCGCGTGTGTGGTTCAGGGAGAACGCGCTTGCTGTCCAGAAACAAATAACTTTTTCGGCTTTATCGCTCTCATATTATTCAACCGTGCACAGGTTTTATATGCGTGCTACGATCCAGAGTATTAACAAGATAATGTCATTTCTCTTGTATTTCCGTGCAGTACGCGTGCTTCATCTTGTGTTAGGAGGATACCACAGCTCCCCGCCGCCACATAATGCGATATTTGAACTGCGAGTTCTGTGTTTATTGATCAATTCATGACAACGGAATACCACATACTGTCATAACTTAAGCTATTATGGAAATTTATTATTTCAAGGATAGGATTTGACTCGTTTAAGCTTAAATATGCTTCTCATGAATATTTTATTTGTTTCGGTGTATACAGTGGTTACAAAACCACTAAAACACATCTGTGGCCAATCACTAGCCTGCATTTCTCCTTTGCATGGCTTCATATAATACTTTCCAGCAATTCTTAATTCACCATTTGAGTTAGAATTCATAAACATTATGCATTTGTAAACACTTGTTTTTTCCAAGAATACTTCTTAATAAATTGTTTTCTTGAACCTTAATATTTAGGACATATAAACAGCAAATGATGCTCATCTATTTCCCCCAGATTAAACATTTCACACTGCCGCAGACATCTCTCTTAAACATCCTCTAGTATTTACAGAGGTTGAATGCGCATACAATAATCTGACATGCATCATGATTACATGCGTTCACATGTAAATGCTCTTCAAAATGAAGGGAGTCTATACCTGGCTAGATCTAGGCCTGGCTTTCTCGGTTTGTGTTTAACGTAGAACAGCTCCTCATAAGGAAAATTACATTTGAAAAGTCGCTATTAATACTATACATATGCTCTTTTCAAATGTAGTTTTCTGTACAAGAAACGACAATTTTGTAAGGAATGTTACTATGCAACACTGTTAGGAAAAGAACGTTCGTAAACAAGTTTATTGACGAACGTTACAATGTTGCACAATTATATGTCAATATCCTGCTTGTGTTTGTATAGGTGACCGCCACCTCGATACTGTAACCTAAAATGCGACTAAACATTCACTTTCTTCGATCGTAACACATATTTTGGGTAAAGAAATATTTTACACATGATGGCTGTAGAAAAGTATAATCCAATATAATAATTAGCAATGAAGCTAAGAGTTTATTTCCTATTTTCTTTCATCGCGGAGACGGAAATGGGGTCTATATACCGCTTCACGATCCTACTATATTCATCAATGTTACCATCGTGTCTCCGCATACTGCGGCTAAATTATAATACGTTTCAATTATGATTTTAACATGTGCCCTTTCAACATATTGAACCTGGAGGATCATATACTGTGGGAATTGATCAGACGTGTACATGTGATGTAGATAAAAATGATTATTATTATACCATTATCCCCTGGTTATGGGTCGTCAGATTGGTGTTGTAGTTCCAGGAAGCCTGAACCTCCGTGTAGTAAACCATCTGTGCCATCGTATTGTATTCCTCCGCCCAGGCGGCCGCTTGATCCTCATCGGTGATCAGGGCCGAGATCCAGACAGGGCCCGTTAGCACGAAAGTCCAGAGGAGTCGACAAACGTTCATTTTCATGATGTGCGAAAAGTTGAGATCATCCAACAAATACACGCAAGATTACTCAGTGATGTTACTTTTTCTTTTACTTTTCTGAATACTACACTAGAAAGTGATAATCTGAACTGATATGACTTGCTGTGCCTGTTAAACTATCATGTTAAGTCTCGAGATATATCATCCTTCTTTCAGTGATATTATGCTCGATGACCCAGGTCACTCATCGCTTTAATAGCTGCTGGGTTTCATCGAATCTATGGAAGTACGACTGGGTCATAAATCGGACAAATTAAATTTAACGTTATTTAACGTCTGTTACATAGTATCGGCACTGGTCCGAATAAGCAGTGCTATAAACCCGTACGGACCAATGTAAAGTACTCTACCCACGAGCTCGCCAATTGAAATTTGACAGTTACGCCTACATAGACATGGGAAATTTAAATCAGTGTGCGGAAAATGAGCATTGAGCTACATAATTTCAATTACTTCACGAATAGACACCACAAGCCTGTTTTCAAAACAATATTCAGACTGCTTGACTATCGAGATCGGATATCGGTATCTGGATCAAAGCAACCCAGGGCAGGACGTTATACTGACTGGTTCGTGCAATTGGTTACAAAGTGAATCATATCATATTCAATATCATCGATCGCTTCTCCAGACGGAAATCTCGAATAATTATAAACATACATGTGTGCAATTTCATGATATAGACTGTTATAAGGTTTGGGCATAGACGTGTCAAAAATATTTAGGTCAAAAGGCCCCAAAATTTTTGGGTCAAAATCTGTCACTCATATACCCAAATTATCTTGTCCACTTAACCCAATCCTTTTGTTTCTCCTATAGAATCCCCTCCTAATGACGTCTTAAGTGGGCACAAATGTTACTCACAGTAACGTCAGTCATAAAGTACCCAATACATGTTAAATGCCAAAAAGAAACTCTCGTTATGACAAGGGTGAGTGAGTGAATAGAATTTAACGTCGCTTTCAACAATACTCATTATGACAATCCCTGTATCTGCAGAAAACAGTGAAACAAAACCCGGCTCCTTTGTGAGTTGCTCACTTGTAAGATCAAAAAAGAGGTCATTGTATTGTCTTTACGCCAGCTGAATTATAGTAAATCTGAAATAGCTGACATTTGATATCCACAGTACTCGACAGTGGAGACTTAATTCAGTTATTCACCCTTTGACCCCCAGGATTTGACTGAATTTGTCCCTAACCGTATGTTATATGTATTCCCTGTATTTTATCTTTACCTCGACATTCCATGGGAAGGTTTAGGTTCCTGGATCCCCATCTATGTAGTTCTCCTTTTAGATATTCGAACTTACTTTAGATGACGACTCTATAACGAATATTATGGATTACGAATACTGATCAGCGATACGGATTTGATATTTTGGAACATCATGATGTCTTGCCGGCATTATTGAAAATTGTTGACCGCTTCTCTCTTGCAGGAAACAAGCCTATGTTTATGTATACTTTTGTCTTTTTGAATTTGGTGCTAATACTGTTATATGGAAATGGAATAGGTCTTTGGATTATGGACGCGGATATTCTCTAATGGACGACGGCTGGATTATGAATGACGGACTAGACGCTTGTAATTACTTAGCTTACTAAACTGCCACACATTGTGAAACACAACTCATGAGAAATACATGTAAAGTGGTGAATGACGTTCATTTTCCCAGTCAAACACGGCATAGTTTGATACTTCGTTTGGATGTGTGTCGAGTGTACTTTTCTATAAGTCCTGTTGTGGTCCAGAATGTGGTGTCTTGTACCAGAAAAAAGATATTTTTTATCATTTAGAAAGTGATCGTATAAATATTTTCGTTATTTTGGGATAACACTATCTTAGAATAGCACAAATTCTAGTGCTGAAAATTTGGTCGAGTCCCGTGCGGGAATCGAACCAGCGACCCCAGAGTCAGGCACCCAATCGCCAGCACTGTATGTCGGCGATCTAACCCACTCGGCCAACGGGCCTCCCACAGAATAGGAGGTAACAGACCGGTAGTCTTGAAAGCGAACATACAGTACCCCTCTGATGATCGTAATGACACAGCTCCCAAAGCTGAATAGATATAGTTTTTATCATTTAGAAAGTGATCGTATAACAGTATTTTCGTTATTTTGGGATAACACTGTCTTAGAATAGCACAAATTCTAGTGCTGAAAATTTGGTCGAGTCCCGTGCGGGAATCGAACCAGCGACCCCAGAGTCAGGCACCCAATCGCCAGCACTGTACGTCGGCGATCTGAACCACTCGGTCAACGGGCCTCCCACAAAATAGGAGGTAGCAGACCGGTAGTCTTGAAAGCGAACATACAGTACCCCTCTGATGATCGTAATGACACAGCTCCCAAAGCTGAATAGATATATATTTTATCATAGAATGCCTCTTTTTTCTAAGATAGTGTTATCCCAAAATAACGAAAATACAGAAAAAAATATGCTGATCCGGTGCACCCTATGCTATCTATACCATTAAAGCCATAATATCTGCATGTCTGTCTGTCTCACCGTGTTTTATAACTCGACAACCACACGCTGTAAAGATACAATATACACACAATTCGAAAGGTAATGAACGATAAGGAGAGTGACATAGGTCTATTTTGGGTCAGGTTTTGTTTTCCCCATGTTACAAGTGTATAACCGACAAGCAAGATAATCAACAAAACAGTGCAAAGCCTGGTGGTATATATGCTATCGGAGGATGTAGAACGCCAAACTACAAGCATCAAATCCTACATTCAACTGATTGCCTTCGTCCTATTCTATAAGTATATATGATGGACGATATTAAATTAGCATCCAAATTGGAGTGGGGTACATCCACATGCTTGCTGAGGCGTATGTATATACACGAGCATCGGACCCTGCATTCAATAGGCAATCGTCGTCCAAATTGTGTTTTACAATCCGTGGTGTACAACATTCAGCCACTGAGCATAGTCACGATTCATAGTTCATGGAAAAGCTCTCGCCAATGGGAGTGTCATTCATTTTTTTTGCTGAACAAAGACAGTGAAAATCGTTAAAGAGATATGAATGTAGAGTCATGGTTGTTTTTAGTCGCCAGACGTCGTCAATTTTTCCCACCTCTTGCATATCGCTCCAATAAAATGTCACGTATTTCCACACTGTAATCTGTTTTCCATAGCTTAAAAAAGGTTAGATATTAATTCATTGTTCGTAAATATGAACTACATGGTAATCTACATGCCATTTCATCGCTATAGTTTTAATGTTCGTTAATCCTACTCTGCATAACCCTTCGAGCAGAGTAAAATCAAAATGGCGATCACTTTGAGATATTAGAAAAATAACGTTTTGTCATTTTATTTTAAATTCCGGCTTTTCTGCGAGGAAAAGTGGACAAAAAACTATTTTATTCTACATCTACGGTGGCTTGTTAGGGCCATGCATTCATTTTTGCAATTTTCTGCCTTTTACTAGTTTCAAGATTTCACTTTCGCGTTTTCTGTAATTTCTTGCCATTGACATCGATTCATTTCCGAGATATAAAGTTGTTTTCTGGTTTTAACAATTTCTTCTATCCATTTTCATGCGACTGCAAAAATCGAACAACCATGTGAAAACACTAAAAATTAGCAAAAACATCGAAAAAGTATTTCAACCGCGGTGGAAAGTATTTCAACCGCGGTTGAAACAATTTCAACCGCGGTGAAAAGTATTTCAGCCGCGGGGGAAAGTATTTCAACCGCGGTGGAAAGTATTTTAATCGCGGTTGAAACTATTTCAACCGCGGTGGAAAGTATTTCAACCGCGGTGGAAAGTATTTCAACCGCGGTTGAAACTATTTCAACCGCGGTGAAAAGTATTTCAACCGCGGTGGAAAGTATTTCAACCGCGGTGGAAAGTATTTCAACCGCGGTTGAAACTATTTCAACCGCGGTGGAAAGTATTTCAACCGCGGTGGAAAGTATTTCAACCGCGGTGGAAAGTCTTTCAACCGCGGTGGAAACTATTTCAACCGCGGTGGAAAGTATTTCAACCGCGGTGGAAACTATTTCAACCGCGGTGAAAAGTATTTCAACCGCGGTGAAAAGTATTTCAACCGCGGTGGAAAGTATTTCAACCGCGGTGGAAACTATTTCAACCACGGTGGAAAGTATTTCAACCGCGGTGAAAAGTATTTCAACCACGATGGAAACTATTTCAACCGCGGTGGAAAGTATTTCAACCGCGGAGGAAATTACACGGCATTTTCTGTTGTTTTTTGCTATTTTTGATGTTTCACGCAATTTTCGAGGTTTTCGCTAATTTCCAGTGTTTTCATGTGGTCGTTTGAATTGTTCTGGTCTCTTGAAAATGAATTTTCAGCGTTTTCGTATGGAAATGGTTGCAGTTTCTTGAGAATGAATAAAATAATCAGGGAAAAATTTTGCAAAATCGAAAATGAATCTAAGAGGATGACAAGAAAATGGAGAAAATGCGAAAGTGAAATCTTTAAAATTAGAGAAACGCAGAAAATTCGAAAGATCAATGCATGGTCCTAACAAGCCACCGTATACATCAAATTATTATTTTCTAATTTAAAATGCAGTTTTTCGAAGAAAATAAATCGAAAATCCGACCAAAAATCGACCAAAAGATGAGTTATTGCTTTGAGCTGATCTGTCATCACAGCCCCCAAGCTAGCGTATCTAATTCCCCTGAAGCCAATGCTAGTAAATTTCAGCCGCCTAGCTCAACGGAAAACAAAAATAGTTTGGTGTGCCGAAATGAACCCCCAGGCCTGGACATGTCTCAAAAAAACCAGACCAGATAGGGTGAAGGTGTATAGGTATTCAAATAGCCATAACTCTTCTCAGTTTCCTCGATCCGTTCATAATAGTTATCAATGTCATCAGCACTAATTGAGAATCCGTTGCATATGAATATGTATATTGACATCATCAAAGTGTGACGTCTTCGGGGGGCATCTCCAAATGTCCACTAAATAAAAAATTTCCATAGAAAATAATAAGTTTTTTATTGGCAACAATTCTGAATATAAATAAACAAAACTACACGTGATGGCTCGTGTACACTTCGGCATTTAATTTCAGTAAGCTTTCGAGGCGCAATTTGAGACATTAACAAGCACAGCCAGAAAAAGGGTGATGGCCCATCATCTTTTTATGCTGATGTCTGGTCATCACCCTTTAAAGGTGATGAAAAGGGTTATGGCCAATGTCGTCACCGTTCTAGGGAGATGGCCCAGATCGCCTCCCTTTAGGGTGATGATCATCACCCTTTTAGGGCGATGATCTAAAAATTTGCAATCATTGCTGATCACCCTTTTAGGGTGATAGCAATCACCCTTTTAAGGTGATGGTGGAAAAGGGTGATGGCTCTAACTCATCATCTTTCTTGGATGATGCTGTCTTCACCATTTTAGGGTGATAGCCACCCTTTTTAGGGTAATGTCGATAGACATCACCCTTTTAAGGTGATGGTGGAAAAGGGTGATATCTAAACTCATCATCTTTTTTGGATGATGCGGTCTTCACCATTTTAGGGTGATAAGTATCACGTTTTTTTCTGGCTGTGAGAAACAAGTCCTTTAACTGAGACAAGTACAGGATTTAGAAATTAGGTTCCAGATTGAATAAATGGGATGATTTTTAGCTTAAAAAATCCAACTTTTGATGCTTGTTCCTTATGAAAGTACTTTGTCAAGTTATTGTTATCAGTCACTGTAGCTGTATCAGTGTAGCAATTACCAGAAAAGACACCAGAAATAAGAGATAAGGCATTTTCTATGGACATAACTTTTAAAATTTTGCGATCAAGCTATAGCTCTGATGTCTATTTTCGCTTGGGATATATTGTTGCATTAATATGGAAAATATCCTAAATCTCACCACGAAGAAAAATACCAGTTCCATGCCATTAACGAAACTCTTGCATTCCCTATACGTCTATGCGAAAACACTGAAGTTCATCTTCTTTCATTTGTATCAATAAAAAGCGATGAGGCATCCAATTTCTTATTTTCCAGTCAAGTGTCGATTAGGATATGTTGTCGATTCTTTCATTTGTATAAATAAAATGCGATAAGAGGCCACCTTCCCATAGCGCATCCCCCGATTGACAGGCTCACTCTGTTATGCCCTTGGCCTCAATAGCGAAAGTTCACCTTTCCGATCTGCACCATCTTTACCGAGCTAAGGGAATTTTACATTTCATTAGAAAATACCCTTATAGCTTAATGACTACATTCTCCGTGTATTTGACCCTATACCAGCTTCAGAAAGCATTGCCACATGATCGCTCCGTTTAATCGAACCAGTGAAATTATCAGGGTTTTACTATACGACATTGAAAGCGAAGACTGTAGTACAGAGGGACACGACTTTGTGCTAATGCTCGAAATGAGATCGAAGTTGAGGAAATTAGCTACTTTATTTCTCACACTCCTGGTGTATAGTTGGTTGTTTTCTCTCAAAAAGATCGACATTACAGACGGCCTAAAATTATATTTGAAAGAAATAAAATCGGCGGTAGTTCACATAGACAATAGTGTTTTCCAATTTGCGATGGGGGCACTTTGAGGCCCACCAAGAGATCATTTCATTCCATCGCTTTCTGGAGGTGTATCTTCGTTCTATGAATGTCATTGCGCCGACGTCGGATCTCACGACACCTATCGGATATGACCACTGAGAAACGCTCTAATATACTCAGATATCCCCCTTACCGCATGGCTACGTACAGAAGTGACTACAAATGATCGTACAATTGATGCGTTCGGATGAGGATGTGCACGTGACGTACCGTATTCTAACAAACCCCATCACGCGAGGTACTCTTTCAATCCGATCGAACAACCAGGAGCAGTTTTAAACATGAGCGAACTACTTTTCATATTCTAACTATCAATGGAGGAAAAAAATGTTTAGAGCATTCTTTGTATGGCTATGTCAACATTGGTATAAAGCAGACTTGATAAGTAGCTGGAACGTTCGACGAATAGCGCTTTTAATATTGTATGATGACACTTCCGGCAGTGTGCGCTAGAGTGGGAATCGTCAGTCCGAAAATCTGAATTTTGCCGGCCAGGTGGCTGGGATATATAATATACTCCAGTGAGGTGATTGAATAAGAGGTTTAGCGAAAAGGGGGTATGGGAAAATGTATATATTCAGTATACAATCACTGGATCCATGATCTATTGATTTGTTATCAATAGGTGCTCTCAATTACATATGTTGCCATCATAGGCTGTTCGAAAATAGGGCTATGACATTTGAGGGTAGAGGCTTCTAGACCGGTATAATGACTAAGAATGTCCTGGGGTATAGGGCGGGGGGGGGGGTAAGTGCTGGAAGAAACGGAACAGCTTTGCCATCTGGAAGTATATATCATCCACATATTCCAATGGACAAGTGGCATTCGATGTAGCTGGGTATAAAGTTGGGGCAAAACTCCTTGCAAATAATCCTCGAATCTTAGGATCTTACATACCACTATTCAGAGTTACACTCGCCATTTATTTGAGAATAACATGTATGTACCCCATCTATATGCATATGAATTATTGTAAATTAAATCGTGGGGCACAGGATCTTTGTGGTATCAAATTTGTTCTAATAATTACTCGTTATGTATAGAGACCCCATATTTCGACACTTCACACTATTACCACCTCCCACACCCCAAAAACTCTTGTTTTGAGGGCCTGTGAGTGATTCCAATGGTTCATATTCAATGTTTCCCATTATCAGGCCTGTGATCGGCTATAGCTATAGAGTTTTAAGGAAGATAGCAGCATGAATGTCGGAAAAGTTAGTTGCAGTACATTTAAATCTACTTCAAATATTATGGATTGGTTCAAATGGAATTCAAAGCTAATAAGTGTGCTCAGATTATTGCGTTGACGCTCGCACATCAATGTTGACCAAATATGGTAACGCTGTGCGGGAATTTGACAACCTCATTCCCAAATCCGCCCATTAGTCAACGTGTGATCGGTGATAAAAACATACGCAGCCGTCGTCGGGAACGAAAGTAGCCCATAGACACAAGGGCTCCGATCTGCTGAGGTTCGTATTTATTGTAATTATTCTTTGATCTGTACTTTGATTTGGAGTTGCCTGTAATGGGCTGTAATTGTTTTAGTTGCTACTCTAAATTATAGGGGCAATATATTGTTGGAGTTTGAGTTTGGAATCTCTTGAAGCGATTTTACTTGGAGCAGCATTTCTTGAAGATGAATTTCTTTATGGTGCCAAAATGACTGACGCTAATTTCAGCTGAAAAGATCCGCACAGCTTACCGTCTAAATTTGACCCCCAATCAAACTAACACACCAATAAAAGCTATAACTAAAACCCAGAAGAGGGACAGGTAGGGGGGTACCAGCTGTCGTGTGTGATCCGAATAGATGGGTCTTAAAACAAAATTGGTAGTTTTTGTTTAGTCTGAGAAATTTCGCTCAAGCTTCTACACTCATCGGAATAATAAAATAGCCAATACTGGCGATAATTTGAAATATTACAATTGTGAGAATGAAGTTCGGCAATGTGTAGGTCACCGTAAACGCTTAATTGTGCGTCTCTAACACCATGCTCCCACAATAGGTACTCTCAACGAACGACGAAGATATACCTCTGTTTCGCATGGCCACATGTTGGTTCGAATTGCCACAGTGAGACTTCAACGCACAGCCTTATTTCCACTGCCCGTGAACTTCTTTCACACAGTGAAAATATTTCAATCAGTTCTTTTGTATTCTGTTCCAGCTCGACATGATCCATGTCAGTCAAGCCATTATCACATCTATAATAATAAACCCGACTTGCAGTACTTTAAGTACTTTCATTCTGTTAAGTCGCTGGTCATAGTTTGCTGATGTCCAGCGCCCAAAAATAGCGAATGACAAATTTGATAGTGAATCGTCATAGACACTTGTTCACACAACATGGGAATGAATGTAGATTGAACTTTTTCTTTACGAATATGGTGGCAGATATCAGCCATCATACTATCTAACCGGAGATAAGTGCCATGCGGATACCTCTCCACATGAACAGCTGCAATAAAAGCGCGGCTGAGATACTAGGGCTACGTCCGAGAATTCATCGTATTCTCGGGTCTGAATGTTACGTGTCGACGTATACTTTCCTGTAGAGTCATATGTTGCTTTTTAGTCGCCCTTTTCCCACCTCTTGCACATCGCTCCAATTTTGGAACTTTTCAAGGCTTGGGGGCCATTCCCTCCCCATAAATATTTTTCTTACCCCTGGAACTAAGAGACTGAAATTTACCACTCTATACCCTTGGGTCAATCTCTACCCGAAAAAGTAAAAGATCGAATATGGCCGCTTTGATGACACTACAATGACGTTATTTAAAACAAAAAAAAATAATTTTGATCGATTTGTGCGCCAGATTTTTCGATTTTTTCATTAATATGTCTTCTTCTCTAAAACTGTCCGCCAGATTTTTCGATTTTTTCATTAATATGTTTTCTCTAAAACTGCATGATGCATTGGCAAATAATAATCTGATATGAAATAAAATAGATTTCTCCACTTTTCCTCGCAGTAAAAAGGAATTTTGAAAAAAATCACTTTTCTGGTATCTCACATAGCTGCCATTTTGAATTTGCCAATGATCATGTGATGGGGCATGCAAATAGGCTCAAAATAGCCCCAATATGATAAACTACAAAGTCACTGCCCCTTCCCCCCTCCCCCCGCCCTACTTTCCAACATCGCCAGCACTGGGATACGCGGCCTACCACGGACAACTGAACAGCATTACCTTCGATAATATACTCGTATGGCATGGCATCTACAGCTTCAACTTATCAGGATCACTTTGATAACGTCTGACTCGAAGTCATATGACGGTGCTGAGTTGCTGTCGACAGACTGCACTTTTCCATATCGTTTAAAGAACTGAGCCACTCTACTTGAGTTCACAAATCCAGGTAACCAGCGCAAAAAACTTCAACTCTGCGATGTGAATATTGCATGAAATGTACTTCAAAGTGAACACAGTTCAGGAAATCCACCTCCAGTACTTTGCTCGTAACATCTCGTGACATCAGCTCAAAGAACCATTCTCTGGGTGACTTTGTTTGTCCCAATGCCCGGATATCCGCCACATCAAACCCTGCTCTCACAAACGCCTTCACAGAACAGTCACGGAACAAGCTGGCAGATCTGATTGGTCCCGAAATCACCACTCGCACAGTACACGCCAAACGTTCCAGATCAATAGCCATTATGTAAAACAAAGCACAGAGCACAGAGAACACAAAATACGTCTTCACACTTCGACTGTTCCTGAGAAAGTCCTCTCCAAGTCCTCTCCTGATAGAAATGAGCTTGACCTCATTTATACTAAGGCCGGGAGCCCGTGCACCAAAATGGTCGTCCCGTTCGCACCTCGAGCTGGCCAATTTCTGACTATACAGCATGGAAGAGTAGGGTATGCACTGGTCATCCCAGTGGTGCCAGGCCAAACATCCGTGTGGGCATAAAGTATCTGCAGTGATTTTGCCGTGAGCTAAATGATACTAATTTCGTGAAAATATATGAGGGGAGGGAAAAATGTAATCAGTTGTCTTCAGCTGGTTAAATTAAAACGAGAGATATTTCGACGTCGCAATGGCATCATAATTACCCCCATCGGTCCTGGGGGCGGGACAAACAAGACCACCACTAATCTATGTGATATATTTCCAGTATAGAACAGAATTATGAACTGAAAATTTCTGGCATCATATCTTATCATACTGGGGTCATTCTAAATCATTGCGAAGAGGCTTAGTGACAAAGATTCATGACATCACAAAGATGGGTCCCCTCAATAACATATAGGTACATGTACATGCTGGATTTGGGGGTTGGGATACACTTCGTCCTTTTAACATCGTCTTTAACTACGATTACTGTAAGAATCTGTATATAGATGGAAAGCTGACTTGGTGGCCTATCGAAATAAAGAACTTGCCGAAATTTTCGATATATGACGTCATCATGATGGCATAATAGCCTCGTAATATAGAAGCATTTTCAGCTATATTTAGTTCAGCTGAATATTTTACTGAAAGAATAGGGCGGAACACGTCACTAATTCCAGAATAAGGCATCTCGATAGTATTGTACTCAAAAACATTCCAGGGTTAACATATCAGAAGTCTTAGTGAACAGTGTTGCAGGAAAACATCGAAACTGGGAGAACAAAATGGCCGCCATTACGAGCTAATTGAATGAGGCTAGAATCCTGCTATATGGTTCTTTTGGCGCCTTTTCGGAATCACGAAATATCATGGTGAGAAATTGGAGCGATATGCAAGAGGTGGGGAAAATTGACGACGTCTGTCGACTAAAAAGCAACCATATGGCTCTACAAGAAAGCTTCCCTCGGCACCTAACATTCAGAATCGAGAATACGGTGGATTCTCGGACGAAGCCTTAGTATCTCAACCACGCTTTTATTGCAGCTGTTCATGTGGAGACTATGAAGTATCCACACGGCTCCTAGCATCGGCTTAAGCGGAATTAGATAAGCTAGCTCGGGAGCTCAAACAACTCATCTGATGTTAATGGATGAGCATCGTGGACGTCTGATGAAGTAAACGCCTAACCTGTTAAATGCAAGAATACCCAGAGAAACTAACCTGCAATGGCCGACGTCGTACGGCTTAAATTTCCCACCAAAGGCAAAGACATTAAATGCTCAACAGCTGGGCAGTCTGAGCAGGGGTGGTAATTACCATAAAAGTAGATAGGAAAACGAAGATTCAGCGTCAGGTGGATATAATCTTTCAAGCCAAGATCATTGTTAAATATATAATTGGGCAACATAATAAAAATTGCCTCGAAGCCACAATAAAATCACGAAGATTCATTCAGTGTTTGACATACATTCTATGTAAGATTAGCTATCTAATTCTATCCGAGGGTCCTGCTTGATAAGAACTTTGATGATTTCAAACAACGTCAGGATGTGTGCAACTGAAATGTGATCGTTTATCATGCCTTCGCAAAGTGTCACTAAGGTTGATATCTATGTAAAAGTAATGTCATATCCTACCTCTATGGTATGCATAAATACATGTAAGTAGACCATTCATGCATTCTGAGCATTTAATGTAATTTACTGTACTATATCAGTTGGGAACAACCGGGCAATCAGTATATACATTACATAGGATTGTTTATCTGACTATTGCTTCATACTATGCCTTGGAATATTACATACAATGGATAACGTAACAATACGTTTCCATATCGAGTTGAGCCTGTGAATCTCTGTTCTATTTTAGAATGCGATCTCTCTAGCATCCCATATATCCAACATTATACCCTTACTCAACAGCACGACATATCACAGAGTGACTCAGCACAAGGCTCTAACCAATGAAATAATAAGATGGTAGATTTTCAGAAGAATTCTCCATAATGAATCTTGCTTCATCGATTGTTTATGTATCTTTCTGAGAGTGGATGACATTGACTCATCGATTTCCTCTAAAGTACTCGGAAAATGAACATTCTCAGTCTGCTCTAGGAAAGGAACATGAAGTAGTAGTAAGTTTTGAGAACAGCCATATACTAGAACTCTGCTGCTATGATTTGCGTTCCCGCTGATATTCTGGACTTCGTCAGTTGAAACTAAAATGTTGGTATCCAAAGTACCTCTTCTCTCTTGGTTGAGGAATGGCTTTGAGGTGAGCTGAAACAACTATAGTTTGCACCGGCCATATTGCAGCGCAAACTAGCTATATTACAGTTTACAAGAGTGTGAGTGTTGATCGACGATCTTCTAAGCAATGCCAAAATGATATGTACCAAGAGTCTGTCGACTTTTTTTTTTAATTCAGTCTTGTCAGTCGGCTATCCAGGGTACCTAGCGAAGCTTTCATGTAGATTGATATGGTTGCTTTGTAGTCGCCAAACGTGGGCAATTTTCTCCACCTCTTGCATATCACTCCAATCCACACGCTCCTCTTTGTTTTCTTTTTATCTGCTCTTATACTTCTTTATTTTAATTTGTATATATTGTTTCACTCTGTAGTAACTTCAGCTACATAGATATCAGCCAGTATAGAAGACAGCCTTACCTGCCGGTTAAAACCCTGAGAGAGGCAGTCAGCAGGTCCTGTTAGTCTCTTGCAGTCCAGGTCAAGTCGTTTTCTGGCTTCTCTTGCAAGCCCGCGAGTTACTCTCATTGGCTAGAGGGCAATCAGCGCCCTCTACCAAGGGGGGAGAGAGAGAGGAGACAACTCTTGTAATATTAAAGCAATTGTCTCCCCTGCTACACTGGCCTAATGTTCGTTAATAGTCTGTGATATTCTATCACTGAAATGTGAGAAAACCTATTCTTACTACACTCTTCCCCCTTTTCTTTTTTGAGGAAGGGCGTACCAGCGACTGCAGTCTAAAACTCCAGCAAAGTATTCGCAAGGATAAAAAACATACCATAAAAGTACGGAACTGTACCTAAAGCTTCCTCTACTTTGAACTGGGCTAAAAACCGGACATTACCTAATAACAAACTACGTAATATTAGTCCGACAATAAAATACCCAACCCCAGATCATGGAAGCTGATCTCTATCCCCAACCCTCAGGTCGATTTTTCAACAGACCTCTAATTTCCCAAAGAAGACCCAAAGGAGCTGGAGCGAACTGATCCACTTTGGTACCAGTCCGACTCACTCTGGAATCTACCTTTCCCCCCAACCTCTCCTTCCCCTCATAAATTAAGGGCTCACTCTATTTTATAATGTCAGCCCCTCTTAAACTGAGAGCCTGGCTACACTGTACAGCCTGTCAAGAAACAGACGACTAAGGAAATACTTGCCAGACTCTCCTAAATTGAGGGACTGACTATATCAGACAGTCTATAAAGTTTTGACTAACTGACTATATCAGACAGTCGATCAAGTTTTGACTAAATGCACCGGACATTTTATAATCTGTCAGCCCCTCTTAAACTGAGAGACTGGCTACACTATACAGCCTGTCAAGAAACAGACTGACTAATGAAGTAATTGTCAGACTCTCCTACATTGAGGAACTGACTATATCAGACAGTCTATCAAGTTTTGACTAACGACAATAGCGACAATAACTTTTAGACTGTTAGCACTCGTTGAGAGCTTGCTCAGCTTGAAAACCTATCAGTCCCTATTAAATTGAAAGACTGGCTACATGTATAATCAGGCTGATCAAGGAATAACTGCCAGAATCAAGTAACTACAGGGACTGGCTATATCAGATATCCCATCAAGAGTAGACCGACTAAGGCAATAACTGCAAGACACTCAGTCTCTCAATAGTTGATTGACTGGCTAGCGAACATAGTCTGACTAAAACAGTAACTGCCTGTCAGTCCTCCATACATTGTGGGACTACTCATATAGCTCAAGGCTTCAGGAAACCAATATCCTCTGTATTCATCAACAGAGACACACACATGAAGAATCAACGCATGTGAAACGCCCGTGCACAAGGTGCCGCTAACACGTCAACTCAACATGTGGATGAATCTGCAGGACCAGGACGAATATCGGAATCTATTGAACAGAAGTGCACTGCGTTGCTGATGTTACCGCATTGCCAATGATCAATTAGCCAGGGTCTGAATAAACATATCCAAAATGATCCCCGAATTTGATCAGACATAATGCTCCACAGTGAGCATTCAACCAAACAAGGTCAAGGCTTGTCCGACTTTTATTTCAGACCCTGATTCAATAAATTAAACCGGGATGACAAACACCGGTACAAAACACACTGGGGCTTCCATAGAAAAGACACAAGCAGAGTTGTGGCCACAAACTCCCCCGGCCCTGTGTCTCCAACATGGACTGCCCCGTCATTCTCTCCCCTTGTTAAATCATCCCTCACAATTCGCACTCTCCTCGGCAAAAACTCATATAGAATCCAAGTAACTTACATTTAACACCATTTAACCATTGCCGAATGATGTGCCAACCGTGAGGGTTGAACCCACAGATAAAATTTAACCCAAACCACCATTCCACAACTCCATTCACTCCACTTGCACTCGAGCCTTTCTCCTAACCCGGTAAAAAGTTGAACATATC
Source organism: Hanleya hanleyi (assembly GCA_036873755.1). NCBI lineage: Eukaryota > Metazoa > Mollusca > Polyplacophora > Lepidopleurida > Hanleyidae > Hanleya > Hanleya hanleyi. Next base: position 147,756 of record JAVTVY010034436.1, read on the forward strand.
TCCATCACACAACCACGCAACACACACTGCCCATTTTTCCAACATACATCACATGTTCTCCCAACACACCAACTGTTCTAAAATAGGTACACACACCACACTCTACTGAACACTCAATCTACCAAAAATAATCATTCTGAAATATTGGTCCACACACCACAAATCAACCAACACACCATTATCCAACACCCCACATCACTATTCAACATCCACACATATCACAGATTTCTTGTCAGACATTTTATCATTTTTTTATCTTTCCCCCAACAACCAAAAAACAACCTACACAACATCAAACCAAAATGCCACATCACCTATATCAAAATACAAAGACATCACCAACATCAAAATCAACTCAAAACAGTGTGCTAGATGGCGCCACATGCCACTGCCCACTGCCAATGCTAAAAGAGAACTAAACTGAAGCATTGTCCAAACCGGTCATCATGCATCAACATTTTACTGCAGGAACCCCCATGTTCCCAATAACCAGGGCCTTCTTCCTAAAGTCAAGGACACAGCCATAAGCGGACAGAAAGTCCGAGCCCAGTAACAAATCCTGAACCACCGGGGCTACAACCATGTCTCCAAAACAGTTAAACCTTGCAATGGAAAGGGGAACCTGTCGAACCAACATTCCCATACTGGCCGTACCCTGAAATGCACCAGTTAGCTTAATGGGAGTGGATGACAGTCCCATAAGCCCTAACTTTCCAAATAATTCCGGACTCATCACTGTTACCTGAGAAGCAGTATCCACTTTCGCACTCACTGGAACGGACCCGACCCTGACCGGAACTACCATTGCCCCCTTCCGAGCCCCAGACACGGTAACGCCTCGAACGGCAGCAGTCGACCCAACACAATCTGACAAGGCAGGTCCTCCTGTGGTAACCAACCCGTCAAGATTAGTGCGAACGGGGCAACTTCGACTTATGTGCCCTAATTGGCGACAAAGATGGCATCGTACTTGGGGACATCGGAAGCTCTTATGCCCATTTTTCCCACACGAGTAACAGGTAACTCTGTTAATAGGGGCTTCACTGGCTACCGGTAGCTCGGGAGAATTAACAAATCTCAATGGAGACTCACCCCGACCCTCCCGTAAAAAAATCCCCTCCCACAGGCTCGAGTTCTGTGGAAACTAGACGGACCCCTGCTACATTCACGACTTGGTGATTATACAGTGAGGCGTTCACACATGTCAATGCCTCCTGAATAGTTTTGGGGTCTTTCTCCATAGCAAACAAAACTATAGCCTGTGGTTCATGACAACCTTTGAAAAATTGCTCCACAGCTATCGATTCGACTAACTCACGTGGAGCCCCCGGATACCCCTTCACAGCTAACTCAACACACCTAGAAGCAAAATCAGCCAAAGTGTCATCGGCCCCCCGCTCCTCCAACTGCAACCGATGTCGGATTGCTTGAGGAGACTCGAGATCACCATACCGTTTGTCTAAGGCTTCAAACAGCTCATCGAAAGAATTACAAACTGCTTTCGGTAAGAAAGAGTAATACTCGATGGTCTTGCCATGCATACACTCAGTCAAACGCTTTAGAGATTTGGCCTTGCTCCACTTCCGATCTTGAGCTTCTAATTCAAATATAATTTTAAACGGCGACCAACCTTTGGCATTGCCGGAAAAAACTAATGTTTTCGGAAGTGGACGGCTGCTACTGCGTGTAAAAGATGATGGCGAGGGGCCACGGCCACGTGATGTTAACGGGCTACGGCTACGCCAGCGTACTGTTCGAGGACCACGGAGAAGTCGACGTGATCTCAAACTCGCTTTATGTTGCCGAATAGGCTGCGAAACATTTGACTCTATTAACTTATCTCCCCTGTCCTCCTGACCAGGAGCAATTCCAGAATGATCAATGGATGGAGAGGAATGGCTACCTTTGTGCTCCTCCCCAACCGTACTATGTGAAGGGACGAAAGTGTCAGAGATGGGCACAGAAAGGTGTTCCACCCTCTGATGAGGCCCCGACCCCTCACAAGCATTCACCACCCCTGCATCCATATAATGTGCATGCTGGGCACCCTCACCAGCATTGCATTCCCCACCCCCCAACCCCGGCATTTGCGCAACATTGACCACAGACAAATTTTCTGCTCAACGTTGCCCATTGACAGCCTAACATCACCAGTCTGCACTGAACTAGCATCAGCCCCCACCCCTCTAACCATTGGAGTAGACGTCTGGCCACGCATCATGGTCACCAGCATTCCAACCTGGTCCCCCATGTTGGTAAACCCTGCCCCTAATTTATCATCCATCCCCCTCAAGTGAGAATCCATCCCTGTCAATTCCGTTCCCACCCAGCTCTCCAATTTACAAACATTCTGAACACATTCTCTCAAGCTCTCAGAGATCCCCTCCTGGTTAGATACCAGCTGATCGATTTTGATAACACATTCTGTCAAGGTCTGAGAGAGACTCTGAACAACAGATTCCCTTTCCCCCCTTAAATTTTGAATGTGATTTTCCATCTCAGTTCGCAATTCGCCTACATGTTTTTCAATTAAATCTGAAACATACTCAGGGCAAATGGAAACATCTACCCCACTAATAAGAGAATTCTCCATCAAAGG